>LPNX010375031.1:307459-486013 GCA_001517045.1 Pseudotsuga menziesii
TTAGTGCTAGGTTTACTTGACTGAGCACATGTGGGGCGCATTTCTCACCTACCACTGTCAGTTAACCTTAGTCAACACTGAATGTAACACTTAAGTTATGTTTTAGAGCTCCGATGAACTCCGGTTATGGTTTAGACAAGGTCAGTTAACTATTGAGTCCTCCGATAGTGATTTAGACAAGGTCTTGGTTACCTACAATCAAGTAGAATCTAATCAATTCGAACTTCCTCATGTGGATTCGAATTGCTTATGGCTATTAAAGCCATTGTACTTCATTGTAATTATCTATCTAATTACTCTTTGATTAATGAAAAACATTCATAGCTGCAAGCCATTTTTGCATTGTTTCATTCTTCAATAACTGAGTAAATTGTGTGATCTATCATGTGAGTTGTGTGTTTGTCCACAGATCTATGTGCTCATTTTAATACCCACGTCTGCACATGCACATAGTATGTCATTGGTATGAATCACATGTATGATCTAGCTACCATTATGTTAGTAAACCAAAATATATCACTGAAACCACAAAGAGTCACATACACATACCATTTGGTCCCCAGACCTATCCAGGAGGTTGAGGCATCTTCGGATCTCGCTGGTAGTCCATACCTGCGTATGGATAATCCTCGATGAGGATAGGAAGTTGTTGCCACTATGCAAAAATCCCCTGGGTGAAGAAACGATCTACCAAGTTGCCTCCCTCCCTGATCATCATATCACACCATTGCCTCATCCAAGGCTTGCGTGGTCCCTCGTCGTGCACCGCCAAATGCAGTCGCAGTGTTGGTAACCACTTAAAGACGAATGAGCATGAAAAGGACGAGAATCATAAATCCCCATCCGACATGCTATCCTGGTTCATCCCACGTCGAACCGTTGCTAGGTACATCTGGGCCAACCCATAGTAGGTGCCCCTCACCACACTCTCAACCATCAGTAACTGGCCACCCGAGATCTTGTGTGGACCTTTTGATTCTAGTGTCTGCAACACCATCGTTGCCACTGTACGAGTCTCCAAACTCTCAATGTTATACACCAATATGTATGACGCATGCACATAAGTCGTGGTATAGCAATGTCGGGCACACAAGTAATCCATCAACACCCCCCTCAAGGGTTTCAGAGAGATACCGTCGATACACCCAACAATGGGAGGCCAGTAAAAAAGTAAATGTCTCGGAGGATGATCTCTAGTCGCTCACCCTGTATGATGAAGCACTCTGCATCCCTATCCCAAAAGCTCACTAGCTTGTTCAACAATAACTTTGTTGAATGCATCAGAGGGATCTGGAAGACTTCAGCAGCCCACTCTAGGCCAGTGTATCCTGTATTGCACCATCCTCCTCAACCTCATCTCTGAGGTCCCCAATGTCTCTCTCTCTCCATCCAACTTGAGATATACTACACATCCCAAAAGTCCTAGTCATACCACGTTCAACAAAAAATTTCCATTCCAGTTTAGGTCCTCCTTTTGTGATTTTTTGTGCGACCCATGTTGCACAAAAACCTTTGACAAGTGTGACATGGGTCGTGTATGTTTTTTGCACAGGTGCGACCCCAGTCGCTCCTATTTCCCCAACAGGTACGATCGGGTTGCACTTGTCTGCTCGATAGGTGTGAATTGGGTCGCGCCTTTTCCCTCGAAAAGTGTGACCTGGCCCCGAAACCCATTTGGGCTCTTCCAAGGCTCCCAGAATGAGTAAACAACCAAATAAATGCATGAAAATAACAGGCTAGGTGAGAGCTCTTACCTGCAACTCATGGATTGTGAAACCGTGAGATTTTGATAAATTATTAGCTATCTGGCACATGACCAGTTTTCTGAAACAAGCAGGTTTAAGAAAAAATAGGGTGCAATAGACTGGAGACGAGGGTGATGATGTTCCAAAGGATTCTTGGGAGCTTAACTCCGCCTCTATGCCTTTAGAATTGATTCATGCAGAGGCAATAAAAAGCAATGCCAGATAGCATATTCTTCCTTGTTAGTATTGCTTGCCTAACAAGGCTTGAACAAGCTGAATAGAAAATGCACACTCATCACTCCTGTTGCAACGCTTGGGGTCCTTGGCGTGTGCTTGGGAAAAATACAACACAATTTACTAGAACATCTCTTAAAAAAATTTGGTAGATGATTTTGCCAATATTATTTCCATAATAGTATCCCATCTTTGTAAATTGTATTTACTATGACTGGAAAAGGTAGTTGAGGGATGAACCTTGGAGTCAAATATAATCTTACTTCTTAGTCTCCAAAAGGATTATGGAAAGTCAACATATTCACATTTGTTGGCTTTCTTAGTCTCCAAAAGGATTATGGAAAGTCAACATATTAACATTTGTTGGCTTTTTTGTATGGGTTGTCATTGGTTTATGCTTTTGTCTATATATCTGTATTTCACTTTCTAGAGTTTCAAATTCATCAAGGCCTGCAAAAATAGAGTGGCCATCGATTAGTGCAAGCACAACTTTGCGTTGCAGCATTATCTACAACTTATGTATCCTGCACATCAAAAAAGTGTGCATCTTCAAGTACTCCTTTTGTAATTGTAATTATGTTCTGTGCTCCTTGATATCTTTGTCATCAAGGAAACTGAATCTTGAAATTGAAATTGAAATTGTGACTAGGGTGCAAATTAGTTAGCATTGAAATATTATTGATTAAAATTTTGGCTTAACATTTTTATCAATTAGTTTATTGCCCATATTCAGTATCTAATGTTTCACCAAGTCATACAAGTTGGATATCTGCTTTAGATACTAGTAAACATTTTGAAATCTTGTCATCTTTGTAATGTGGTAAATCAAGTTTCTTGTTTATTGTAGAATTTAATGATGCAGCAACAACTCTTGAGTACTCCTTTTGTAATTATAAGTGTGTTTCATGCTTCTTGATAACTTTTGCATTAAGAAAACTAGATCTTGAAAATGAAATTCACTTTATACACTAAAGGGCTTGCATCTTGGCATAAAACAACGCTGCATATAAACTCAGTATAGTTGAAGATCTCCAATCTAGATTGAATGTGTTAGACCTGCACACCTTGTTGTTCGAATTGAGCGCTCCTCCAATAATACCCATCCTTGTGTTGTACAAAAATTTAGAATTTATTGAATAACCATGCAATTTAAGAGGCCAGAGTCTGCAATGGTTGCAAGTGCTTTGTAGAACTGCTATTTAACATATACTAGCAGTAGGACGTGAGTTTTTTGTGCAACTTTTATTTCACGAATTAATTCACATTTGAAATTTACCTAAAGTTGATACTTGTTCTCACACAATGTTCCCATTATTCTCACTCGATAGTATTACTTTAATTTTCTCTTTATAGTGTAATTTTAACTCTATGCATGAATATTTGTTGTAATTAGAGCTCTTTGATTGCAAGAAGCAATAGCGTATTTCAAATACCCTCATTTTATGTTAAAATGAATTCAAATTAATTAACTATTATGTTAAAATAACATTTTGTTGTATCAAAATACCATAGCAAGACACCATTTTTTTGGTTTCATAGAGTCTCAAAATTGGAATTATTACTATGGTGCAAATTTGTTACTGTTATTATGTATTGTTTCTTGAGGACCATTCTTGTCTTCTTGTCATGTTTATTTTATTAGATAACTTATTTGTAAACTAAATTTTCATGTTATCTTGAAACAAATGTGTTCATTATGAGCATCTCTAGACATGTGTTATGATGCTATATATTTAATGCACCATATACTTTTCTTGTAATGTCTCATCTATTTAACGGGTCATTTGCTAAATTCTTAATGGTTTGGAAGGTTTATGTATGTCTTTGTAAGATGAGAGAACACCCTCAATCATTAGTAAATAGAAGCTAGTATTTCACATAGGAATTAAAGAAAGAATTGGAATAGATGAAACCAATAAATATCAAAGTTCATCAAGTCTTAGAAATATAAATATCAAGTTGCTAAGTTCACAATCCATGTCTCAATCTAAATTAATCAACTATCATTAAGAGCTAAGTTGGGAGAATACATGCATCATTAGTAAACAAAAGCTAGTATTGGCTTAAGAAGAGACAGTAGTAAGTGATCTTGAATATACTTGTGAACATGTGTTGGGCATACCACTTGAAATTGTATGAAAAAAATCTAGTGTTAATAAGGTTTATTAACCTAAAGTAAATGCTTACATGGGAAAAATACAATTTGTGGAAAAATATAGGGCTTTTAGCTATAAGGATCTTACACAAATTCATCCTTGAATCTACATGAGTTAGCATTTAAGGGGATTCTAGTTTATAATAATTTACAAATTGAAACTAAGTAAGGATCTCACACTAATTCATCATTGAATCTCCTTGAATTAGCATCTAAGCATCTAAAGAGGATTATAGTTTACAAATCTAAACTAAGCAACACTAAAGGCAATAGAAAACAAACACTCATGGTAGGGGCTTGCTCATATCTAGCTCATATTGTTTGCATTTTATATATCATCATTTGTACATGTTAAAACTTGTTTAGGATTAAAATCATCTTTACCTATTTAATTTAAAATTGTGTGATCTTTTTAATTTTTATAAATATATGTGAATAAATATTGTTATAAAAGTTTTTTTTGGATTTCTTAACATATGACTAGTATTAGTTATATTTAATTAAGATATATGGTATGTTTTTTTTTAATAGAAACAGAAAGGGGGATTATATTAACAAGCTGTGCACAGCCATTCATTACAACAGAAGAAGGAAATATAATGTCGGCAAGTCAAAATTGCTGCTCATTTGGCTTGTTCTGAAAGTTTCCCATAAGGCAGAGCATATAATCGTTCCAGAATTACAAAAGATGCGGGTTGTGTATACCCTCACAAACTGGCTACAAAGCAAAATGCAAAGAAACATAACTCAAACAAAATGAAACAGAAAAAACAAGAGACATAATTTAATTGCCTCTCAGAGTCCTGGGCTGCAGAACTGATTCTTCTTCCATGGGTTGTTCAGTTGTTTCATTTACTCCATTAACCCTGCTCTCCTTGTTCATAGAGATGAGCTTCTCGAGGTCTTCCTCTATACGTTCCACTCTACCCAACAGCTCGCGCAGGTTGTTCTCGAGATCTTCTATTCGGGCGCCATTATTACTGACCTCAAGCGATGTGTGACTCACAGTTTCACTCATACTTTTAACTTCCTTGGCCATTTCTTTGTTGTCCATTACCCCTATGGCAGTCATCTCGTACAGCCTGCGCAGATTCTTTTTTATGTCCAGCAGTCCAGCATTATCACCAAAGTGAGCCATTCCTCCAGAATCAGGCATTATTGCTATTCGAGAGAATTGGATGTGCAGAGGAAAAACAGAAATGTCCTGGTTCTCACCCCAGCGCACTGAGAAAACACTCCAGAGGTCGGCAATTTCTTTTTGCAGGGCAGAAACACTAAGATTGTCAGAGCAAGACAATGTTCCCAGAGCGTCGTTCTTCCAGCCAGAGCAGAGGCATCCCAATACCTTATCCTGCCTATCTGTGCGAGAAGGAGATGAATCACCGTGGCTATCAATGCCCCAAGCTGCTGAGGGATAACTACAATGGCATGAGGAGAAAGCAGACAGCGCAAGGCGCTCCTTTACAAAGGCACGAATGAGGGGGAGCCCATGCCAAGGGATTCCCAGCAGTCTCCCACCCCCTACACCAGCTACCACATTCAGCAAGAAATTCACAGAGCCGGGAGAGCCGAGACCAAAATCCAGAACATTACAATGGAGCGAGTCGAAGCAAGGAGGCGGCATAGAGATAGGGATAAAAGGCCACCGATCGTGCGAGAAGGAATGGCAATAAATTGAAGGCCTGAAGTGTTTTAATTCAACTGCTGCCGAGGAGGGAGGAACAAGCCACGCGGTCTTCGGAGGAGGGCTAACAGGACATGTCATTGAATGCAGGGAGCTGCCAAGAGGAGGGGGGTGGTGAGGGCCAGCTGGAGGGAGGGTGAGGGGAGAGAAAAGGCGGTCGAAGGAGGGAATAGGGAGAAGGAAAGGGGGGGGAAGGAGAAATAAGCAAGGGAGAGGGGAGAAGATGAGAAGGGGAAAAGGATAATGGCCAAAAAAATACCTATTGTGTTCTCCGAGAGATAAGGGCTTCACTTTAGAAAATTGCATAATGAGAATGCGAGAAAGAATACTAAAGCTTCTCGTCATGGGATGTATTTGAGGAAGGAAGGCTCGCCATCCTGGCTGAAGTGGCCTTGAGGGAGACTGGCTCCAACGTTAGCCATTATGTATGCTTCCTTATTATTATGACAAAGAATGTGAAAAACTTCGAAAGAATGAGGCAGAAGAAGCTTAGCTTTTTTATGTAATCGACGACATTTAATATCTCCTGAGGGATACCCATTGATCATCTTATAGATGACATGCCTTGAGTCTCCAAATATCAGGACCTTCCGGAGATTTTTGTCTCGAATGAGATGGAGACCCTAGAGAAGAGCCATCCATTCCGCTTCATTGTTGGTTCTAGAGCCAAGTCCCCAGGCGAATCTTTTTTCCACTTGTCCTCCGGGATCCACCAAGATCCCACCCGCACCTGCCACCCCTGAAGATATATGGTATGTTAATAAGCACTTCTTACAATTTTTAAATTCTTTGCGGGAAGATATGGCACATATATGTGAAATAATAACATGGTTATTTCACTTAAAAGGATCAGATTTTTTGGTGTAAATCTTCTCTCAAAGTTTTGCACTAAAAAAAGATATTTATAAAGATTTGATCTCTCCATAACAAATAAATGGTTAAGATCAATCAAAGGTGGTGGTTTGGGGAAATTCTACACACTTTCTCACATTCATGGATGATCATAAGTACAAATTCATCAATGTTGATAAAACACTTGATCTAGCAAGGACATTTAGTGAAGCATGCAACAAAGGATACCAAGTAAGATTCAACTAGACTTCATATTTGTGCAAAAAGTTAGCCTACTAAACTTAGTGTATAGATAATCTAATAAAATATTGTTTAATTAATTACATTATTAATTTATATTTAGAGCTTAATTAAGGTTGGTTTGGGTCAATTTTGTTTATTGTTAAGGTTTCTTTAAGTTTTTAGAATTTATGACCATATAATTAGGTTTTAGCTAAATTTCATATAAGATAATAAAGTTTTGCTAATATATAATGTTGTTGTTGATAATGACTATCACTCTTTAAAAATAATATGGTTTATTTAGACAAATAAAAAAATAAATCAATATTTATTTTTCAAGATCAAAATTACCGTACTTTTTGTAAGTAAGATCCTTAATTTTGACAAAACTTATTTTATTATTTAATCTTGCAGGTTGGAAAAATCATTTTCATTAACCAAAGTAGGATTCATAAAATTATTATAATGTTTCTAAGTAGGATTCATAAAATTATTATAATGTTTCTTAACCTTTTTTTTATGAATGATTTTATTGTCATTCCAAATTTCATCTTTAAATTTTATTTTATTTTTTAACCTCCATTCTTAGAAAAATAGTTTTGATTAACCAAATTAAGATAATTGATAACATTGTTATAATGTTTCTTGACTTTTTTTATTAATGGTTTTATCACCAATCCAAATTTTATTTTTAAAATTTACAGGGATCTAAAATTTCATATCTTAGATATATTAATTTAATTGTTTTCTTTCATGTTTCAATAATTAAGCCAAGCTTCTAAATCTTTAGCTTAATTTTTTAGGTCTATAGTGATTACTTGTAAAACTAAAACAACAAGAGGGAAAACTGCAATGGAGCTAATTCCCTGCCAAGAGGGAAAACCATTCTATTAATGTCAATTTTTTAAGCAACTCCACCAGCGAGGTTTTCAAGCTCCAATAGATTTTTTGATCCCAAAGCTATGGTGCATAATTAAAAAAAATTGTAAAAGTTAATTCCTACCATTACAAAAGGCACAAAACAAGAACCAAAAGTATTCAAGAGCGCGAAAAGAATAAAGTCACTTGATCCGTGAGTTGAAAAGGAACAAAACAAGAACCAAAAGTTAATTGTTGAGTTGAAACGTGTGCGAAAAGAATAAAGTTACTTGATCCGTGAGCGCGCGTATAAAGAGCAAAAGGTTAAAGAAGCGGTCTTGTGGTGTTTTGCCTTGGAAACCAGCTCGTCGATGCCTAAATCAGTATAACTGTCCCTGATCTTGGTCATTCATATCAAGCGATAAGAGAGCAGGTGTTTTGGAAACTCCATTGACACCTCTGCAAATCCTCCTCCTATGAACAGATTCAATACATTATGCATGGATTCAGACCTCAAGTAGTTCCTGTCCCATAGAAGTCTTAAACCAATCAAATAATCAAAATATTGTATTTTAAAATTTTATAAAATTATTTTAATTTTTCAAAATATTAACTTTAATATTAAAATTTGGTAGAACTTTATGAAACTTTTCAAAATTTAATAAGCAAAACAAGTGAACTAATAGAAGTCAAATAACATTCACTACCCATCGGTTAGTACCCTATAGTTTATATACCAATTATTCATATTCTCTAGAAGCAGATGCATATTTACACGTGACAACATAACCATAAATAGCAGTTGGGTTACCATTGGTTTTGGAACTGTGCGAACGAAAAGCTAGGCGAAGTAACGCTACTTATATTTGGGTAATGACGGCGGATCAATCGCTACTAAAATTGGTGCTTACCTTCGATCAACTCAATTAACTAGGTAATTTACTGGTTTAAGGTAAACTATTGGTTCTATATAAGGGGGTTGATCTTGGTCATTCATATCAAGCAATAAGTTATGGCTGGGAGTGGAGTGTGGCAGGACTGTCAATCCTTGCCCACACGCACACTCCACCAGCGTGGTTGACCTCACGATGGAAAGCAAACCATCGCCATCACTCCAGCGGACACTGCATTCTCTCCACTACGCGTTATCTCGGATTGTCTGTTCATTCCTCACGATAGTCTGATTGTTCCCATGCACAGGCTCCTTCCCAGCTTGGTCTCACGCAGCCAGGAGAGAGAAGTCGTCTCCACTGCCATTCACATTTTCCACATAGAGGAATCGAGTGTGTTTCGATCCGTATTTGGGATTTGGTGTGAATCTTCTCTCACGCACTGGATTCTGCGTTGTTGTTATTCACGCAACAAGCTAGGAGCTGTTCGGTCATTATCGCCCACGATTCTTCCTGTGGAGGGCCATTTTACGCTCAGGGACTGTGTGTAAGTTTTCCTCATTGATTTGTGGCTCGTGCAAATGTTTTTCCCTCTGTATTTTGGGGTCTGGTGCAAGTTTCTCTCACGCACAGGCTGGGAGACTGTATTTCTTCCCCAGTGTGGTCTAGGTATGTTTTCCCGGTGACTGCGTGGTCCAGGATGGATTGTTGTTTCCCCATGTCGTGAGCTGTGTGTACTGATACATTTTGGGACTGTTGCAATTCGCTTGGGAGTCGTTTCCCTGCCTGAACTGTAACTGCTGAGTGATTGCATGCGTGCAATGGTTGGTCTTCGGATTGTGTAGGGAGCAGGGATGGGGGCTTAGGTTGCTTGATAAACCTGGTGTGTTTGGAAACCACACAGACAGAGCTAGAGGGCTGGCTTTCTTCTCCACAACCCCTGAATAGCACTGGAAGGGAAGTCAGGGCCTGAGGGACTATGTAGCAGAGAAGTGACTGATTCCTTGTGTTGGGTGTGTGTGGGTGTCTTAGAAGTCAAGCTAGTTCTGGTGTAGGTGTTCCTAGTTCTGCAATGAGCTCACCAGCTTAGCATTTAGCCTTTCCCAACTCCTAGATGACCTGATAAAACTGACCATGTTGGCTTGGCTGTCTTGTTGATGGCCTGATAAACCCAACTCTGTTGGCTTGGCTGTGTTTTGTGTATCCTTGGCTATGTGTAAGCCTGCTTGTTCCTTATTCCTTGGAGATTCATGCCCAGCTCGGGGGTGGCAGCGTTGCTGAGAGATTAAGGAGCACGCTGGCCTATGGTTGGGTGGAACGTTGCAGCAACGTAGTTGGTTGCAGAACGAGTTCTTCATAAGATAAATAATCTTGTCTATTTTACTTCTGCAATCATGTTTTCTCTTAATGAATGCGATGAACATGTTGAATGCTTGTTTGAACGTATGTTGGCTTCCGCTGTGTATGATAAATGATCATGTATGCATGTCTAGTTCAAAGCATTTTATTTCAGCATTTTAGCAATTTTATGGTTTCACATGTTCATGGAGCTGGTTGCCTGGATGGTTAACGCCATGGTAGCGTCCTCTTCGCCGATCAGAGGGTTGGGGACGCTACAGTGTGGTATCAGAGCTCATGTTGCAGCATGGGCCTGAATGAGCCATGAAAGATGCAGTGATAGAAGTAGGATTTCTTTCTACCCAGCAGAGATCAGAAGTGGATGACAAAAAAACTGCCACAAATTTGTCTAAGTGTTTGAATTGTCGGTTCATCGGAACACTTCGCGGGAAGGACTTCTGATGTAGCGGAGAGCTAGGCGGAAGCATACCCGACGGAGGACATTTGGAAGGAAAATTGCGGAAAATTTTTCTAAGTGTTCGACGTCCATCGACGGAAAATAGTTGATCGAGCGCCCGCCGTTGCGGATGACTAGACAACTACATGTCCGACCGCCGATGCTGTAAAGAAAGTTTAAAAAAAAATAAAAATTCTAAGGCCCGAAATCGTCCACCATTGGAAGCAGAAAGGGTTTCGTGTGCCACCGTTTCGGAAGCCTAGAGCACTAGTCTTCCGACGAGAAGAGACTGCCGATACCGATCAGGTTATGCCTTAGCAGATTGGGCCGCCGATCGGGAGAAGATCGAAGATGATGAGTCGTCGTTGCGGCTGCTGATGGAACTATTTCACCGACGAAAAGAAGAGAATGGAGCCGATCAAGTGGCGAAAAGGAAGACTAAAGGAGGGAAATTTCGAAAATTTTTGTAAGTCCTGGAGTCGTCAGCCATCAGCGATGGTTAGTGGATAGAGCTTCCGACAGCCGATGAGTTATGGTCCGTGGAACCCGCAGTGGGATCACTACCCACAGTTGCGGCTGTTTAGTGAACTATCCTCCCGATGAACAGTGCACCTGACCGCCGATACATCGAAAGAAGCTAGTTGTTTTGACCACCGAAACGTCAGAATTCTAGATCCGATCCTGTACAAGGAAATTTTTAATTTTCAAGTGGGATTTCTTAGCCATTTTCAGCTGTTTTTCCATGGTATTTTCAGCGGATTTTCAGGGCTGAAAAGGAGAAAGTGGCAGCGATCTTATGTGCCAAATTGCACGAAAATCATAGATTTACAAACAAACAAACAAAAATAACGAGTGCGCTACCCTTGACCCGCCCTGCAGTGGGGGCAAGCCCCCTTGACCCCCGTCGTTCCCCTCAGATAGATGTTCTTTGATGAAGAAAATATTGTGTTTGGGAAAATTTGTTATTTTATGATTTTCCCAGGAGAAGGTAAGTAATTCTGATTTATATCAATGTTACGCATCTAACAGTTGTGTTACTAACACGTTTCTAGAATCATAGTCACCTTCAAAAGCAGTATTCCAGGTAGTTCAGTCTAGTAAGTAAGTTGCGGTTCAATTATGAGAACCCATGATGGATATGATGCTCGAGATTCCTATGAGCATGCGCGAGATGCCATGAGAGACAATGTCCGTAATTGAAATGATGACATAGAGTCTAATGGAAGGAGATTCCAAGAGACACCGTCAGATGTTGCAACCACCATGAGAAGCTTGATCAAAGCCCAGGAAGAGCAGCATCAGTTGAATGCTGCAATGTTGCAGAGTTTGACAGACTTGCAGAGAAAGATAGACTCTAGACGAGGCACAGCAAGACCAGAAGGTAGTAAGAGCAGTACTAGGAGAAGGAGAAGGACTTCTAGTGGATCATCTGATTCTGAAGAATCCATCGAGGATTCAAGCTCTTCTTCTCATAAAAGAAAAAGAAAGAGACACCATAGGGATCGCTCTCGGGATGAATTTAAGAAGGCAAAACCTCCTACATTTGATGGTGAGGTAAAGACTGGACAAGAGGCTGAAGCTTGGCTTCTTGGGATAAAGAAGTACTTTCAAGTGCATGATTATTCAGGAAACATGAAGGCAAGAGTTGCCATATTCAATCTGAACGGAAGAGCATCCATTTGGTGGGAACACTTCAAGCAAGTAAAGAGGATCAATGAAATGAGACTTAAGTGGAAACAGTTCAAGAAGTATTTCAAGCAGAAGTACCTCTCTGACAGGTATTATGATGACAAGATTAAGGAGTTCCATGAGCTAAGATAGGGACAGCAGACCATGGAAGAATATGCAAATAAGTTTTTGGACCTGTTAAGGTATGTCCGGTACATCAGAGATGAAAAAGTGAAGGTCCAGCGTTTTCTGAGTGGATTACCTTAGTCTTACAAAGATAGAATTGAGTTTTATGAACCCAGGACTCTTGAAGAAGCAATAAGGAAGGTTAAGTATTGTTGTGAGCAAAGCAAAGGTAAACCTGATTACCATAAGGCATGGAAGGACAAGAAGAATGAGAAGTTTGACCAAAGAAAGAAAGGTTTCAAACCTTCTAACTTCAGGAATCAGCAGAAGCAGCTATCCCAAGCTGCGAGTAAACCAGTTGGAGTGATAGGAGAAAAACCTAAGGATCCAAAATAGAATAGAGGACCACTTCAATGTTGGAAATGTGGAGGACCCCACATGCGCAGAAATTGTCCACTTGAGAATGAGAGTGCAAGGCCAGCTTATAACATCCAAGAAGCAGAAACAGTGGGTCAAGTAGTAAGGGCGGTCCCTAGGATTTATGCAGCACTGGAGGACCGCCAGGCAGATCACCAGTCAAATGTGGTTGAAGTAGTAGGTAAGATTGTTGAGCAATCTATTTCTATTTTGATTGACCCTAGTTCTACGCACAGTTACATTACTCCTAGAGTAGTGGAGATTTGTGCTTTTAAGAAAGTAAAGCATAGGAAGTCTTGGTTAGTTCAACTAGCCACTGGAACTAAGAGAAAGGTTAGTGAAGTGGTAGAGAAATGTCCATTGGTCATGAATGGATTGGTCACTTGTGTAGATCTGAATGTTCTACCGCTTGGTTCCTATGATGTTCTCATTGGAATGGATTGGTTAGAAGCTCACAGGGTGAAGCTTGACTGCTACAATAAGACTTCGAATGCATGAATGAAGAAGGGAACCTAGTAGTTGTGAAAGGCATTCCAGAGGTGATTTCAGTACGACAGGTTTCAGCAATGCAGTTAAAGAAGTTCTGTAGGAAGGGTTGCCAGTTGTATGCAACTCATATTTTGGAGAAATCAGGAGATGAAACTCCTAGGTTGGAGGACTATCAAGTGTTACAAGAATTCAGGGACGTGTTTCCTGATGAGATTCCAGTGCTTCCTCCAAAGAGGGACATTGATTTCACAATTGAACTTGTGCCAGGAACAACACCAGTGTCCAAGGCACCCTACAGGATGAGTACACCGGAGATGCTAGAATTGAAGATGCAATTGCAAGAGTTGTTGGAAAAGAAGTATATCCGGCCGAGTGTGTCTCCTTGGGGAGCACCGGTTCTGTTTGTAAAGAAGAAATATGGTACACTCAGGTTATGTATCGATTACAGACAGTTGAACAAGGCTACGGTGAAGAATAAATATCATTTGCCTATGATTGATGACCTCTTCGATCAAATGAGAGGAGCAAAGGTATTTTCCAAGATTGACTTGAGGTCTGGTTACCATCAGGTGAGAATCAAGGATGAAGACATTCATAAGACAGCCTTTAGAACAAGGTATGGGCATTATGAGTTTGTAGTGGTACCATTTGGTCTCACAAATGAACCAGCTACATTTATGTGCCTTATGAATAGTGTCTTCAGCAGGTATTTGGACAAGTTTGTTCTTGTTTTCTTTGATGACATTCTTGTTTATTCTAAGAATGAGAAAGAGCATGAAGAGCATTTGAGATTGACATTGCAATTGCTCAGGGAGCACCAGTTGTATGCAAAACTGAGCAAGTGTGACTTCTATAGAGATAGAATTCAGTATTTGGGTCACATTATCTCAGAGGAGGGTATATCTGTGGACCCTGAAAAGATTGAAGCCATTATGAATTGACCTACTCCAAGAAATGTGACAGATGTAAGATCTTTTATGGGACTTGCAGGATACTACAGGAGGTTCATTGAGGGATTTTCCAAAGTTGCACATGCCATCACTTCTTTGCAAAAGAAGGGGATGAAGTTCGAATGGACATCGAGGTGTGAAGAAAGTTTCCAGAGGTTGAAGAATCTTCTCACCAGTGCACCCGTATTGAAGGTTGCAGATCCAGAGAAAGATTTTGTTGTGTGTACCGATGCATGCGGACAAGGGCTTGGAGGAGTCCTTATGCAAGACAACCACGTGATATGTTATGAGTCGAGAAAGCTGAAGGAACATGAGAAGAACTATGCCACTCATGATCTAGAGCTTGCAGCCATAGTACATGCTCTCAAGATGTGGAGACATTACTTGATGGGCAGGAGATTTGAGCTTAGAACAGATCACTGTGGACTGAAGTATTTGTTTGATCAGCCCACTCTGAATGCTAGACAAGCAAGATGGCTGGAGTTTTTATGTGACTTTGATTTTGAAATCAAGCACATAAAGGGAAAGGAGAATAAAGTAGTTGATGCACTCAGCAGGAAGATGCAAGAAATGCATGTGGCATCTCTTTGTAATTGCCAATCAGATTTGAGGTAGCAGATAATCATGCTGTTGGAGATGAATTGTATGAGCAGGTAAAGGACAAATTGCAACAACAAAGCCTTGAGAAGAGGTATGAGGGATATAAATTTGAGGAAGATGGACTTCTCACTTATAAAGGTAGAATTTATATTCCAGATGTGGTAGATTTGAGGAGATTTGTCATGGATGAAATCCATCAAGCTCTGTATTCTGGTCACCCAAGATATCAGAAGACAATTGCTACAGCTAGAAAGCAGTACTTTTGGCCAGGAATGAAAAGGGATATGGCTGAGTACATTTCAAGGTGTATGAAATGTCAACAGGTAAAGGTTGAGCATCAACACCCTGCAGGTTTGTTGCAGCCTTTGCCAGTTCCAGAATGGAAATGGGAAATTATTTCCCTAGATTTTATTACAGGATTGTCGATGACTTGGAGACAACACGATTCCATCATGGTTGTGGTAAACAAGTTGACAAAGGCAGCGCATTTTATACCGCTGAAGTCTATGCATAAGACGAATGATATTGCAAAGATCTTCATGAAGGAGATTTTCAGATTGCATGGATTGCCGAAGGCAATAGTCTCTGACAGAGATGTCAAGTTCACTTCCAACTTTTGGAAGGGGTTGTTTGCAGATTTGGGTACAAAGCTAAACTTCAGCACTGCATACCATCCTCAGACAGATGGTCACACATAGATATTTAATCAGGTGCTTGAAGATATGCTTTGCATGTACGTAATGGACAAACCAACCAAGTGGGAAGATTACTTGCACTTACTAGAGTTTGCTTATAACAATGGACAGCAGGCATCCTTGGGGATGAGTCCGTATGAAGCTTTGTACGGAAGAAGGTGTAGGACACCAGTGACTTGGGATAACCCAGTGGACAGGGTTGTGCTTGGGCCAGAATTGCTCAAGGAAATGGAGCAAGAGGTTGTAAATATCAGACAGAATATAAAAGCAGCATAGGACAGACAAAAAAGCTATGCATATAAACATAGGGTGAACAGGGAGTTCAGTGTTGGGGATCATGTTTACCTCCGAGTGAGGGCAAGGAAGAGTTCCTTGAAGCTTGGAAGTTGTGCCAAGCTGTCACCTAGATACTGTGGGCCGTTTGAAGTGCTTGAAAGGATAGGGCCAGTAGCATATAGACTTGCATTACCTGCTAGCACTAGGCCTCATAATGTTTTTCATGTTTCTTTGCTTAAGAGATATGTACATGATCCTAACCATGTGATAAATTAGGATGTGATTCAGGTGGAACCCAAGGGAGAGTTCTGAATCGAGCCAACGTGCATCCTCGACAGGAAGGTCACAATGCTCAGGAACCGGGCCATAGGGCAGGTAAAGGTGCAATGGGAGCACTATGGACCTGAAGAGGCTACGTGGGAGCTGGAGGATGCCATGTGATTGGCACATCCATTTTTGTTCAATTCTGCGGAACACTGAGGCGATACCAGTGTAGCATTTTATTCAAATTTTGTAAAGCACTGAGGACAGTGCTATTGAAGGGAGAGGGGAATGTAACACCCCGGTTTTGACCCTGTTGCATTAGATGTATATGATGTATATATTGTAAATGATCATGGTGCGGAGCTAAAGGCCAAGGCCCCACCATCGATTGGAAGTTGAAATTGTCACCGATGGTATATCGGGGCATGCGGCATACCTATTGAGAACTGTCATCATGTAAATATGCATCTTTAATTAAATAACCCAACCAGCTACAGTCGCAGCAACTAAATTGAGAAGGGGCATGATTTCCAGAAGGATAAGGGTGGGGGATGTCAAACCTTGGCCAATGGGGGAAAAAGCCATGTGTCACCTTCCCTTGTTTTATCCAACCACTACCATTAAAAAAATTGCTGCTGGTAGTTGGGGTAGTTATGGCTGGGAGTGGAGTGTGGCAGGACTGTCAGTCCTTGCCCACATGCACACTCCACCAGCGTGGTTGACCTCACGATGGCAAGCAAACCACCACCATCACTCCAGCGGACACTGCATTCTCTCCACTACGCGTTATCTCAGATTGTCTGTTCATTCCTCACGATAGTCTGATTATTCCCATGCACAGGATCCTTCCCAGCTTGGTCTCATGCAGCCAGGATAGAGAAGTCGTCTCCACTACCATTCACATTTTCCACATAGAGGAATCGAGTGTGTTTCGATCCGTATTTGGGATTTGGTGTGAATCTTCTCTCACGCACTGGGTTTTGCGTTGTTGTTACTCACGCAACAAGCTAGGAGATGTTCGGTCATTATTGCCCACGATTCTTCCCGTGGAGAGCCATTTTACGCTCAGGGACTGTGTGTAAGTTTTCCTCATTGATTTGTGGCTCGTGCATATGTTTTTCCCTCTGTATTTTGGGGTCTGGTGCAAGATTCTCTCACGCACAGGCTGGGAGACTGTATTTCTTCCCCAGTGTGGTCTGGGTATGTTTTCCCGGTGACTGCGTGGTCCAGGATGGACTATTGTTTTCCCATGTCGTGAGCTGTGTGTACTGATACGTTTTGGGACTGTTGCAATTCGCTTGGGAGTCGTTTCCCTGCCTGAACTGTAACTGTTGAGTGATTGCATGCGTGCAATGGTTGGTCTTCGGAATGTGTAGGGAGCAGGGATGGGGGCTTGGGTTGCTTGATAAACCTGGTGTGTTTGGAAACCACACAGATAGAGCTAGAGGGCTGGCTTTCTTCTCCACAACCCCTGAATAGCATTGGAAGGGAAGTCGGGGCCTGAGGGACTGTGTAGCAGAGAAGGGACTGATTCCTTGTGTTGGGTGTGTGTGGGTGTCTTAGAAGTCAGGCTAGTTATAGTGTAGGTGTTCCTAGTTCTGCAATGAGCTCACCAGCTTAGCATTTAGCCTTTCCCAACTCCTGGATGGCCTGATAAACTTGACCATGTTGGCTTGGCTGTCTTGTTGATGGCCTGATAAACCCAACTGTGTTGGCTTGGTTGTGTTTTGTGTATCCTTGGCTATGTGTAAGCCTGCTTGCTCCGTATTCCTTGGAGAATCATGCCCAGCTCAGGGGTGGCAACGTTGCTGAGAGATTAAGGAGCACATTGGCCTATGGTTGGGTGGAATGTTGCAGCGACGTAGCTGGTTGCGGAACGAGTTCTTCATAAGATAAATAATCTTGTCTATTTTACTTCTGCAATCATGTTTTCTCTTAATGAATGTGATGAACATGTTGAATGCTTGTTTGAACGTATGTTGGCTTCTGCTGTGTATGATAAATGATCATGTATGCATGTCTAGTTCAAAGCATTTTATTTCAGCATTTGAGCAATTTTATGGTTTCACATGTTCATGGGGCTGGTTGCCCGGATGGTTAACGCCATGGTAGCGTCCTCTTCGCCGGTTGGAGGGTTGGGGATGCTACACAAAAAAAGTGAACTAATAGAAGTCAAATAACATTCACTACCCATCGGTTAGTATATCCCTCCCTTGGCAGGGAATAATAACATGGAGTTTTTTTTAAGCATTTATTACTAAAAGTAAGATTTAGAGAGTTTCTATGTGGCTAGTTTACCACTGGGGAAACCAAACCAGCTACAGAATAATAATTTGTCCACAAAGTTCCAAAAAATGGCTTTGTGGAACTAGTTCAACTAGAGTTCAAATTTCCTAATGAAATCATAAAAATGTTTATGGCAGGAAAAAAATCTAACTAAACTATTGAAGTTATTACTAGACATAGTAAACTAATCGTAAAATAAAAATGAACTTAGTATTCATTGGGGATAGACACGACCTACACCTCGACCTCCGGAGGAGCTTGGTTGGATTGTCCCATTGGGCTCTTTACTTTGAAAACCATGTGCATGGTTGCTTTTGCAAGCAGATTGATTTAGGCTCCCAGTCCATTCACCGCTTTTGCCACCAGGTAGAGATTGGTATTACGTCCCAAAATTACTCCTCGGTTTTTTCAAGCTACAAATAAATCAATTTCCTCCCCCCAAAGTTGTCCATGAGCATATTTCCAAGTAAAGTCTTCATCTACTAGTACAGATTGACAGTCTTAACATATTTTGTCTCATGAGACCTTGTGTGACCCGCGTTGTACACCCAATTTGTCATATCCTCCTAAATCTCGTCCACCTTCAATACTTATTGCTCCTGCTTAACCCAAGCATCACAGTCGTTAATTCCCTTCTTAGCCTCCAAAAAAATTATTGTGTGGTAGAGCTCATGTATAGAGACGACCTCTCTCTAGATCCATGGTATATGGGAACGTATGTTCCCCATAGTGCCCCTCTTCATCTTTCTTCCATTTACCATGGAGTCGAGTAGGATTCGAACCCATCCTCTCTTTCCACTGAGACCCAACTCGTGAAGGCAAGGCAAGACTCTATCTTCAACTTGCTTGTGCAAGTCCTCAAAAAAACCCCGCTCTCTCAAAAGCCTCATTATCATGTGCGCTTGAACAAGTATGTTAACAATGAGTTTCTCCCAAAAATCCAAAGTGAATGCGATGACATCAATTGTGATGGCATCAGTGATAGACCCACCACAAGTATGCTTTATGATATCTCTCAACTTCATCATGGTCATCACTCACACTCTATATCCAGTCATAGTACTCATGCTACACTCCTTAGTTCTGCTAGCCTTGCCACCATCAAACGTCCCTCATCCATACTCGCTTACTTAGGCCCGTTTGAATCATTATTGGTTCGTATGTTTCATATCTCATCTGCCCTACCAGACATCCTATCTGCAGGGTGGGGGGGACAGGTGGCTCTTGTACTCACTCCCACCTGATCCAAGGACATGGAGTCTATCCTTATTTAAAGTAACCAATTTGTATTCAAAATATAAGTATCTAATCATGGATTTGTATTTTTAAAAACTATATCCACTTTTAATCGAGAGAATGAGATACAAACTAGCACAAAGTGATGTAGATGAAAACGTGATCTAGGGATCACAGTGAAGCACTCAATCTAGGGTTCTATGATGCACATCGAAAATCTCCCATTCCCATAGACTGAGGTGAGAAAACTAACTTATTCATGTCATATAATTGTCCATGCACTCATTCTAGTGGGCTTCACTACAACATGTTTTAATTGAATAGTTTAAGAGTTAATTGGATCACTTCAAGCTTATGTTAGTATGAATTTAAGAGTATCATTTGATGATAGAACATTTAGCTTGCATTTCCTAGTAACTTGACTTGACCTGAGTTATCTAATCTCTTATACCTATTTAGTATCGGCGTTATGCAAACAGGAACAAATTATTCCAATATGTAAATAGTCTTGCGATTGTATAATTTTGAGAAAGGGAAAGACCTAGACTCTATGATAGTTTTTTTTTGTGGTGCTTGGAACACCACACAAGCAGCAATGTCCACTATATCTACATGTGATTGCATAGACATGTGAAGAATGGGGCTAATGTCGTTGTATGATAACCATTGGACCAATCCCCACTTTGTAGCCTTAACGGCTATGTAACTATTAAGGAATTCTTGGTTGCATCAATCCAATTTATTCCAGGCCAAAGTTAGAGCGAGAAGGGACATCCATATCAATATTTTTAGACTTGTCTAAGTAAAAATAATAGAAATAGAGGGAGCATGTTGCCCTTTAAAATTGCGTGGATACGTGAATTGCTAATCACTTGACATATCCTTGAAACTATTCAAATTAACCATAAAAAGTTTCAATTAAAACATTCCCTCGACTTATTTTCTTAAATATGAAAACTCTACTTTTGAACATGAAGAGAATATTCTCATTTTACTATCATACTTGTAAAAAATAAGATTTATGTCAAAACAATAAATAAAAAATTGGAGCCCCCGTCCAATGCTAAAATAAATACACCTATAGATGCAATTATTGTATTTAATTTTGAAATTATAAATTATGAGATATTGTTGAATGAATCTCTCTAGGCCAGGAGAAAAGGCACGCAATGGGAAAGGCTATCCAGTCAAATAAATCTATCCAGGAAAAATACTTATAGAACTACAGCTAGGGACCAATCGATCGAGTCATTGCGGGTGTTGGGTCTCATTCCTTTTCCGAGCCTAATAAATAAAATACATCAAGGAGAATGGATTCTAGACTCTATGAAGTGTTACGTACGATATGGTGGGTAGGGATTTCACGTGCTATACCAAGCACGTAACATAGTGTAGATTCATAGATAACCACAACGAGGGGGAACAACCGATTTTACCTATTGACTCAGGTGAGATAGGTAAGAAAGTTAGGCAAGGCACGAAGTGGTTTCTAGATCAATTAGAGTTTTGTATCTCTTGAATTTTATTTCAAAATATATAAGAGATGAGAAACAATCAAACGAATTGTTATAAAAGACAATATCATTGTATAATATATTTTTAAGTAAAATTAATTAATATATAATCAAAAACTAATTATAATTAGAATATATGCTCTAGGAAAGAAGTATTAGGATGGGAAAGAATGACTTAGTTACCTCCAATCATGGAAAGGGGTCTCATGATGATGACAATTTGTGACCTCATTTATGTTTATTTGTTTTGTTTCTGGGATTTGAATCTAGGTTGGGAGGATAATAATCATTTAACCCAAACCACCTAAACTAAATCCAATTGATACTTTATATTTTGATCAATAAAAATTAACAAATTATTTAATTCTTAAATAATAATCGTTACATTGTATTAACAGTTTTAAAATAATAATAACTACATTGTATTATTATTTTTTAATTTTTTTTCATAATTATTTAATATACTTTACAAAAATTATTTTCATAAATTAAAAAGTAATATTATAATAAATAATATAAGCATTTTAATCTAAAGCAACCGGGATAATTTATGTTATACCTGTTTTAAAAGAAGTTTAAATTTTTAAATAAAAATTTAATCCATAAAAAAAATTTAAATAAAAAATTTGTCAATAAATTTAAGTTTTTAACATACCTTAAGGTATTCTTAATGGTTCTAAAAGGGAGAAAGTACTCAAGGGTAAACTTTATATATATAGTTGAAACCTTACAATTAATGGTATGCTTAGTACATGCATTTTAAAAAAGGATTGAAAAAATAGTAATAAGCTAAACTGTTTGTGTACTTTGAACAAGTTGTATTTTTTAAAAAGTTCTTAGAAATGAATTAATTAATTCTTCTCTTTAAATTTTTTGTTTTTAAAAAAATTATTAAAAATGAATTAATTGAATCTTTTACTTAACATTTTTGTGCGAATATTAGTTAAGTTTTTTTATTTAAAAAAACCATACGGATTTTATTAGTAAAAATAATAACAGTGAAAAATAAAATAAAATAATATCTTGATAAATTTAATCTTTTTCCATATTTCTTATTGTTTTTTAACAAGAATGGTTGAGAGGCTTTTATAAAAAATTGAATTAATGATTACATGGATATGAGCGCATACTGTTCCCAAAGCAGAACCAAATCTGTGACTCCTTATTCATCATTTACCATCCTATACTTCTCATGATATTTCCCTAATCTATAGAGACTGTATCTCCTGACAAACTGCCCAAGTAAAAAAACACAAAAACAAAACATTGCAAAAAGAAGTTGGAGTCACTTTTAAGATATCTCGTTTCTCTTGTAAACCTTTTGATCGCAAACTAAGATGCGACAGTCTAGATTGACACCCTTATTAGCCATTATGTCCGCTTGTTGGTTATTTGCTCTCATCAAGTGAAGAAAATTGATAGCTTTGTATTCATTAACCATGCATTTTAGGATGTGGAACAGAGTCTGCACCGAGGAGGAATAATCTGTGATCGATCCTTGCATCAAATCGAATCCTGCTCTAGGGAATCTGATCGTGGGATGGCCGATAGACTGCGTAGGATCTGATCCAGAAGTGTCCTCGTGCTGGTTCATGCATGTACCGTGCTGCATGATTTCCTAGGTTGCGTTGGATCTAATCCAACTGTGGATTTTTGTCTTTGTCAGGAGCAGATCAGCCTTTCACGACCTCTCTCCCCTCAAACTGAGTGCATGAAAGTTGTGCATGCATGATGTGATTCGGTTTTGGAGCGTCGTGGGACCCAGATCTGGGATTGAAAGGAAGTTGCAAGCTTATGGGGACTGAGGAGAGCGGCTCGCCCTTCAGCCCTCTCACGAAAGTGTTAGAGAAGCTTGTCACCGAACAAACCAAAAAGACCACTAAGGGAGCCCCACTGAAGTTCGTCAAACAGATCAAGGATGTTCCGGTTGTTGCTCTTCCCCCGGAGGACACAATCTGTGTGGCTCTCTCGTTGGTAGATCAAGCATTGATAGGGAAATTCACAGGACTCTGGCCATCTCCAAAAACCACTGAGAGTTGGGTCCAGAGGAATTGGAGACCTTTGATGTTGAAAAATGTAGCTTCTTACTCAATCGGGAGAAGATATTTCTTATTTGACTTTGAAGATAAGGAGGACAAAGAACTAATCTTCCGAAATGGACCCTACTTCATGGGACCTCAAAGCCTCTACTTGAATAGATGGACTCCAGACTTTGATCCTGAAGCAAACATTCCCAAGGCTTTCGCGGTTTGGGTTAGGATCCCAAACCTCTCAATGCATTGTTGGAACCCAAATTCGCTCAAAGCAATTGGGAACCTCTCATCTGTGTGGAGGTGGATCTAGAAGCCGGATTGTCGGAGGCAATCAAGCTCACGGTAGCGAACTGATACCATTTTCAAAACCTGGAATATGAACAACTCCCTTTTAAGTGCAGAGGGTGCCATGAATACAAACACTTCTATCGTAACTGCCCGCAAAAACAAGAGGACCAACAGGAAAAAGAGGAAGGATGACAAACAACAAAGAGGAGCAAGACTAAAACAAAAAATGGAGAAATGCAAAGAAAAGAAGGGGAGGGAAATGATCAAAGGAAAGCCATCCCGGAGGGAAGGGTCAACGAGAACTGGTGTGGATCTAGTGTTATAAAGGAGAAAGCCTTCAATGGGGAGGAGAAGGGCCTCGAAAAAGAAGTTGTATTATCAAACCAATCTGAGAAAGAAAATGCCTATCTGGTCCAATCAGATTCAGGAGGAGAGGTGGTAAAAGAAGGGGGAAACCAGGAAAAGTCAGAGGAGGAAGAAGAGGAAGGGGAAATCGAGATGGCTACCCCAAGCATGAAGAAGAAAAAAGGAATAAAATCAACCAAGGAAGTACGAGAGCAAGCCACTTATAAAGATAAACTGCAAGGCTCTCAATCAACATTGGAAAAGCTTCTCTGAAACACTAGGAAACAAGGGCATACCCAGAAGGGGGTGCCCTCAACCACTAAAAGTAAGTAATGAAGGTCCTCTCTTGGAACTGCAGAGGCCTAAGAAGCAAAGTCAAGGAATAAGCTATGAAGGAGTTGATAAGACTAGCCCATCCAGACATCTTATTGATCCAGGAGACCAAGATGGAGAAAGATACGTTTCTCCAAGTGAGTGCAAAATTTTGGAAGAAAGGAGGTAGAACTACAGTCAACTCAAGAGGAGCCTCCAGAGGAATCGGTACGCTCTGGGATGATCAAAAATGGGAAATTCGTGTTGAGGCTTGAGCCCACCAAAACGCCACGGAATCACTCAAAATCATCGAGGAGGTTCAAAAATATATATATTAAGCTGCAACATGATCTCTTCGATGCCTGCAGACAGGAGGCTAAGCTGGGGAGACTGAAATCCAGATGCCTCTGGCTCCAAGCAGGTGATCGTAACACCGTTTTTTTCCATAAACAGGCTAAATCGAGAAAAAAAATTAATACTGTGTATGAGATCCACGCCCGGGACCACATGATTCACGATTTTGAAGAGATTAAAGCTAAAGCCACCGTCATTTTAGTGCAATTTATTCAGCAGAGGCCGGCACCATCTCTGAAAATGAGCTCTTGGACTTAGTTCCAAAAATTGTTAAAAATAAGGACAATAACAGATTGATAAAAGGGATCACGATGGAAGAGTTGAAGGAATCCGTGGATGAAATGAAGGATGATAAGGCACCTAGCCCAGATGGGTTCAACGCAACCTTCATCAAAATTTGTTGGGAAATTGTACAGAAGGACTTATTAAAAATGGTGACAAAATCTCAAAGGTGTGACAAAATAGGTGGAAGCACCAATTCTGCTTTTCTTGCACTAATTTCCAAAGAGAAAGATGCAAACTCCTTTGATAGATTTCGCCCAATCTCCTTGTGTAATATTGGGTACAAGATAATAACCAAAATAATGGCAAGGAGGTTAAAAGGAATCCTACCTCATATCAATCCAGAGAACCAGGGAGGTTTCATCAAAGGTAGGAGAATCTAGGATAATATAATCCTCGTCCAAAAGGCAATTCATTCCAGCTTGAAGAATGGCGAAAAATGTATGGTGGTGAAGATTGACCTAGCCAACGCATTTGACAGAGTTTCACATCCCTTTTTCCTCAATGTAAGGATAGATATGGTTTTGATCCGAGTCTCATCAGATGGGTCAAAGCCTACATCAGTTCGCCTTGGATTGCCCCTCTTATCAATGGTAGAGAGGTTGGTTTCTTTCAAACCACGCGGGGATTGAGACAAGGCTTCCCGCTCTCGCCCCTGCGCTATGCAATCCAAGCCTTTGTTCTTAGTCTCCAACTCGAGCAAGCAAGGAGGGATCATGATCTAATCGGCATATGTATGGCTCAAGGAACAAAAGACATCAACCATGCATAGTTTGCAGATGACACCATTCTTCTTGGTGGGGCAAGTCAGCTCATATCCTGGAGATTCAAATTTGAATTGGATCACTATTGCCAAGCTTTGGGGAGCAAACTAAATCTGAGGAAGAGCTTGATCTACAATTGGAATATCAACCCGAGGGAGATGTCTGGAATTTCCCAGATATTAGAGATTGAAGGAGTAACTATCTGGCACTCCTTTAAATATCTGGGGATCCCAATTTTCAGAAATAAGCCGAAGAGCTCGGACTAGAACCCTCTGATTGAAAAACTCAAAAAAAGAATTATTTCCTGGGGAGTTGTTTGGCTAAATCTGGCCGATAAATTGGTAATCATTAAAGTTTTTCTTAACAGCTATCCGCTCTATCAGTGTTCTATACTGTTGGCCCCTCCCAAAATACTAGCAAAAATTGAAAACATGTTGAGGTCCTTCCTTTGGCAAGGAGGGAAAAAATTTGCTCTCATGAGCTGGTAGAAAATTAAAATGTCTCGGATGGAAGGAGCTCTCCAGATAAGAGATCTGAAGTTCCAAAACCTGGCAATGGGTGCTAAGTTGCTATGGAACCTGGTGGACCAAAATCCCTCCTGGAGCAATAAAGTGATTTGGAACAAAATTTTGCTGGGCCAAGACTTCGGTGTCTAGATACTGTTCCCAGGATCAAGCATGGCTCTCCCATATTTACTCTCTGCCAGAAGGCACTGCTTAGGTTCAAAGAATATCTTCACTGGATACCAGGCAAAGGTAAACAGATTAAGTTATGGCAAGACTCAATCCTGGGGAACTCGATTCCACCTCCACTTCCAGAATTTAGAAGATGGATTGAAAGGCAGGGCATCAACACGTTGTGGGACATTGCTCATTTGGACAACGAGTCCCCCCACAGGTGGATTGGCTGGACTTTACCGGAGTGCCCTGTGGAGATGGACGGTGAGAAAGCGCAGTTCATGAATTACCTTACTGGCATCGCGCCGGTTGCAAGAGATGCTAAAGACCGCCGTGGTTGGGGCAGATCTGGAACGTATAATTCTGCTAAAGGTTACATATTGTTCTCGGCTCTCCCAAACGTAGTCAACAATCCTGAGATTTGGAAAAATCTTTGGGATACCTCCACGCTGCCTAAAATTGATCTGTTCTTTTGGACGATGGTGCATGGTAGGATACTCACGGGAGAGAATTTGGAAAAACGTGGGTTTGAAGGTCCATTTAGATGCCCACTGAGCTCCCAGATAATGCTCAACATTGGTTTATTAACTAGGAAAAGGCATTCAAAGGGGACTTGGCTAATAAAAAGGGAATTAAAGAGTGTTGGATGAAGCTTCCAAAGCTCGTCTGTTGGCACCTTTGGATCGAACATAACCACAAAATATTCCAGAACAAAGGTCAACCGCCAGGAAAAATAGTTTCCAAGATGCAAGCTCTCATGGGAGAGGTTATAAAGATGAATCGGGTTGTCGGAAACAAAGCTAAGCTCACAGCCAATGAGATGAATTGGATGCAGTCCTTTAATGCTTCTGCTATTGACATAGATCCAATCCTGAGGAAGTTGGAAATCTGGGAAATTAGGCTAGATGAATCTCAATTCAGAAACTGGATGAAAGAGAGAAAGATGTTCAAGTTGTTCTTTGACGGAGCCTCAAAGGGGAATCTAGGGATGATGGGAGGCAAAGGGGTCATCATTTGTCCTGAGGGGAAAATAGAAGTGGAATATTTCTAGAATATTGGAATAAAATCCAATAACATAGTGGAAGTCTATGGGCTGTGGCAAGGAATCAAGCAGTTGAAGGAAAAAGGAGTTGAGGAAGCCATGGTCTTTGGAGATTCTCATTTAATAATCCAGGGAATGAATGGAGCAAGTTAGTGCCGAAACTTGAGGTTGGATAGAATGATTAAAATAATTAAGTATGTTTCTAAGACCTTTCGTAGATTAGAGTTTTTACGTATTCTCCGTGAACTAAATGACTTGGTGGATCAAGCTGCTAATAAGTCAATGGTACTAAGTAAGAAAGAGATGTTTGTAAACCTTCTTTTATCCTCAACTATTCCACCTTAGGAAGCATTTTAAATGTCTTTTGGCCATCTGTCTGAGGGAATGTTCGGACATGATTGTAGGAGAAGAGACAGACCATTAGGATCTGATTTCTCAAAAAATCAAATTGTTGTATTTCTTCCCTTTATCTCTATTATGAGTTTAATATAACATAACTGTTTTTGTTAAAAACAAAACATGCATTTTAGGATGTGATGTGTCTTGGTCGTTGGGTTCTTGTGATTCTTCACCAGATTCCTTGCTTCCCTTACTACCATCATCAAGTTGCCAAAAACCACCAATTCCTCTATGCCAACGTTCCTTGCAAGCTCCAGACCTTTAATTAATGCTAGCCATTCGGCACCATTATTTGTCTTCTTACCAATTCCCCAAGAGTACTCATTCATCGTGTTTCCTTTAGAGTCAAAAAGGACTCCACCCGCACCTGACAACTCGAGGTTGCCTTTCGAGGCTCCGTTAAAGAACAAAGACTTGCAACCAAGTTTCTTCCACCAAATATTGAATTCTTCAGGATTCATTCTCAATTGCCAATTCTGAGAATTAAGTTTTTTTCCTGGGCTGAATCCAGGGAATAGAGGATGGGGTCGCCAAAAAATCGAAAACCCAAACTCTTTCCGTTGTTGTCAGTGGTACCTTATTGATATTGGTCATTCTCCTCATGGATAAATCCTCCACCCAAAGTGCCTTTGCCAAGGCTAAAAATTTGCCCGAAGTGTTCTTTTTTTCCTCGAAAATTTCTTTACTTCTTGATGTCCATAATTTCCAGCGAATGAATTTTGGAAGAGCTTCCCATGCTCTTGCAAAGTCAGGTTTTTTAAAGAGCGATCCCTGATAGTAATCTTTCCAGCATGCAAAGAAGTCGCTTCAATTTGTTGGCAATGTTAAATCAAAGTTCAGATCCTTAAACGCTCTCCATCAAACCTCCTATGAAAACTTACATTCAATGAAAAGATGTTCCAATGACTCTTCTGAGTCTTTACACGGGTTACATCTCATGGAGCCAACAATGCCTCTCTTCCTCATGTTCTCTGTGGTCAACGTTTTGCGATGGGCCAAAATTCAACAGAAAACATTTACCTTTGGCAACCCGTCCTTGCACCAGACTTTCAGCCATTTCCTGTCAACACCACTATTGTTTTGAGGGTCGACTGCTATTCGATAACCATCTTTTACCTCGTATGCACCCATCTTGCCCCAACTTCTTCCATCTAATAAACTGCGATGAACATGATCTGACCCATGGAGCATAGATAGGAATGTGTTGTAGTTTGAACGCATGCTATCTGGGACCTCCATATCAGCCCAACCATCCCATCTTCCACGGTTCGTCCATCTTGAGAGGTCATACAACGTGCTGATATTTGCATGATCCATCCATTGCTTAAGCTCTACTAATTCCTGTTGGAAGCTGGTTGGGGAGGTAGGTCCTATACTATCTTTACATACCTTTATTTGTTTTTTGTTTCCTGGAGTCCAATAGAGTTGATCTTGTAGGATGTACGCAACCTTCTTGCATAGCTCCCAAAATGGCGTTCCTTTTTCGTCCTAATCGATTGTTTCCACACATCTTCTATCCCCATTCATATATTTGTTTTGTAGAATCTCCTCCCACCATGCTCTTTTGCCAGAAACAGTTCTCCAAAGAATTTTGGCTCCCAAAGCCAGATTCATTTTAGTAGGGTCTCTTATCCCAGCACCTCCACAATTTTTTGGCGTGTAGACTGTACTCCAATTCACTAGATGATTTTTTTTATTGCTTGACTTGCCTCCTTGCCATAGAAATCTTTTGATTTCTTTGGTAACATCTTTCAAAGTTTTCTTGGGAGCTAGAGAGATCGAGCATGCATAGATGGGTAGGCAACGAGAATAGAGTTGATAAGAACTAGCTTTCCTACATGGTTGAGCCATCTTGTCCCCCAAGAAGAAAGTTTATTTTTTATCTTGCCAACCAACCCTTGCCAATCGACAACTCTTTTCTTCCCTTTGAAGATTGGGATCCCAACGTAGTTGAATGAGTTCCATGCTACCTTGCCTTCGAACCCGAGGGTCCTTCCTATCCTTGCCATGGTGCTTGGAGGAAAATTCCATCCGTAGACTTTTGACTTCTCATAATTCAATTTGCCATCAGAGGCTTTTAGAAAGGTATATAAGGCACCATTGAATCTTTCTGCAATGATAGAAGACGCACCCTCGAGCAAGATGGTGTCGTCTGCAAACTGTGCATGATTGACGGCTTTGACTCCTCTAGCTATCTTCAAACCTTTTAATTCACCGGATTCTTGCAACTGTTGAAGTTTCTTGCTCATTGATTCAACCACCAAAAGGTAGAGGAAGGGGGACATGGGGCAATCTTGTCATAGACCCCTTGTTGCCTGGAAAAACTTGGTAGGTCTGCCATTTACTAATTGAGCAATCCAAGGGCCGTTGATACAAGCTTTGACCCATCTAACAAATCTTTTATAAAACCCAAATTTGGACATGATTTCAAAGAGAAAAAGATGGTTTACTCTATCAAATGTGTTGGCCATGTCCAGTTTAATAGCCGTACCTGGTTGCTTTCTTTCCATGTTGGAGTGGATAGCTTCATGTACTGTAATTATACTATCAAGTATATGGCGCTCAGCTAGAAAGCCTCCTTGCGATTCTGAGATGAGATGACCCATGATGTTTTTCATTCTGGTGGCCAAGATTTTCGAGAAAATCTTATATGAGGTGTTGCATAATGAAATTGGCATGACTCTATCCAGCGTGATACGCCTTTTTTCCTTTGGAATTAAGGACAAGAAGGATGAGTTGGTGGCCCCACCGATCTTGCCTTTCTTCCTAGTCCAATTTAACATTCTTTTTAAATCTTCTTTTATGATATCCCACGTTGCTTTGTAGAAATTTATGGTAAAGTCGTATGGTCTAAACGCTTTGTCAACTCGAAGACACTATATTGCATTTCTACTCTCAAATTCCATAATAGGTTTTGCTAACTCTCTGTTTTTTGTTTCATTAATGAGCGTTTGTATTCCATAAAGGAGTTCTGATTATGCATCTGGGTTAGTCTCCTCGTTGTCAAAATAGTGATCTCAAAAATAATTAAAGGCGTGGACTTTTATTTCCTCCTGCCCTGCGATCTTGTTTCTATCTTTGTCTTTTAATTCTATGATGGCGTTGAAGCTTTGTCGAGCTTTTGTTTGTTTAGGAAATACTCGGTATTGCTATCTCCTCCTTTTAGCCATAGCTACATGGACTTTAGTCTCCATTCATCTTCCTCATGCCTTCAATCATTTAAGACTTTTATATTCAACTCCTTTTCTTGGCTCAGTAGCATAGGAGTCACCTCTTTCATTTCCATATCTGAGTGAAGTGCGGCTAGCTCTGTTTGAAATCTTGATTTATGGTGACTAGGATTCTTGTAAACATTTTTAACCCAACTCTTAATAGCAGAGCGCACAGATCTGAGATTTGATTCCCAGATAAACCTGGGCGATCCATGGCATTGAAGATTCCACGCCTTTTGTATTAAATCAAATATTTTACCATCTTGTAGCCAAATCGGGTTGAAGCGAAATGGAATGGGCCCAAGATTGACAGGTGGGGTAAAAGTCAAGGCAATGGGCTTGTGATCGGAGATTGTTGATGGTAGGGCAAAAGAGGCTAGGAGGAGATCTTTTTGAAGAAAAGCAGAACTTACCACGAATCTGTCCAATCTTGCCCCAATGTGACCTGCTCGAGCTCTTTTGTTGCTCCAGGTGTACTTCCTATTCTTCAATGGGGTACCTAGCAACTCCAAATCTGAAATCAAGTCCTCCATCTTCTCACCAAATGGATCTTTGGCCTTTGTTCCTCCACGTTTCTCCAGTTGTGACTTAGTGTTATTGAAATCCCCAACAATGATGAGGTGTTTTCCTCACAGATCCTCCTTTAGCTTGGAGAGATCTTCCCAAAAGACTACCTTATCTCTATAATGTGTTGGTCCATATACATTACAGATATATATCGGAATTGGATCATCCTTTCCTTGGATTTCGGTAAGAAGCCAATGATGACTTTCTCTTGTTAATTTTATTGAAAATTTATTTGAAATTAATGTGGCTATTCCTCCATATGCTCCTTTGGAGCTTATGGCTTTCCTTTCCCATGGCAATTTTTCCAGAAACGTGAGAGCACCATAGTCTCCACATCTGACATTTTTGTCTCTTGGATTAGTAGTATGTCAGGCCTCTTGGATTTTATTATATCTTTAGTGCTGCTACTTTGCTTGAGCCTCCTAACTCCCTGTAATTCCAAGAGATGGCTTTCATCATTTCTTATGTGATTGAGATCTTGCTCGAGATCTGCCATCCATTTTTTCCCTCCTGGGTTTCTAGGATATTGTAGAAGTTTTGTTTCCTCGAGGCTTCGTTGTCTTCCTAATTCTATCTCTCTTTCTACTTCATGTTCTCTGTGATACCTTTGCGACTTTCTTCCTCTGGTGTTCGGTTGCAGAGCTACATCTTGTAGTTCTTGGGAACCTTGAGGAGGCGATTGCTCTGGGGAGAAACCTTGTTGTGCAACTTTGTTATGTTTTACCATCTCTGCAGAGGATCTCCCTAGTGTTGTGGACCCTTCAAAAGCTTTTTCATTCCTTTCATTTATGGGAGATGGGGGGAGAAGACTTGTAGCTGCATGTCTCTCTTCTTCTTCTGCTTCTACTGATCTAATTTCCAATCATGGGATCTCTCCCTCTTCCATATGCAGTGCCTGAAATTGATTGTTAGTCGAAGCTTCTTTTCCTTCTTAGGGCTTTTCCTTGCTTGTCGTTGGTTGCGATCCACTTGATAATGGGATTGGTGAAGGCATTTTTCTTCCCCTTTTAACTTGTTGCCATCCTTCCTCTTGTTTTTTTTCTAGAAATTCTTGAGCTACTTTTAGGCAATTTTTGACAAAGTGACCATATTCATGGCACTTCTTACACTTAAAGGGTAACTGCTCATAATCTACTTTTTGCAAGTGTTCCCATCCATCCATGTACAAGTTTACAACTTCTTGCAACCCTTTTTCCAGATCTACTTCCATGCAAATCCTTGCACAGGAAAACAAAGGGCCCTTTGGTTCTGCTTTATCGATGTAATTGCCGAGGGAGTTCCTGATTGCTTTCAAAGTTTGGTCATTCCAGCAGTGCAAGGGAAGATGCAGTAGCCTGACCCATACTGGGACCGTTGATGGCACATCTTTTCCTAGATCGAAAAATAGACTCCAACGATTTAAGTATAAGCCACGAGGACCCATGAAGTAAGGCTCGCTCTTGAAGATGAGATATTTGTCTTCTTTGTTTTCAAATAAGAAGGTGAAGAATCCCTTTCCATGGAAGCAATGTTGTAGGCCCCCAAAGATCAAGGGAATCCAGTTCTTGTTTATCCATGCGTCCATAGTTTTTGGTGAAGGCCAAATTCCAATGAACTGCCCTATCAGGCATTTCTCGCTCAGTGCAAGGGCTTTCAATCTTGAAGCTGCAGACATGATCTGGATTCTCGAGGCTACTGCTCTCTTAACAAAGTTAGCATCGCTGGAATCCGGTCCTGAGGGAGGAGGAGGGGGCATGGAAGCCACCAAAGCTTTGAATGCTTCATTTAAATTACGTATGTGTTCCTCCGAACTCGGATCCAGGGGAGGATCCATTCGAGCCAAATCCTTACTATTCGATCATCTATTCAATCTTCCTCTACAGTGCACCAGGAAACCTTCCCACAATCTCTCATTCCAACTCGAATCCCTATGCCACAACTGCAACCTGGACAATTCATATCCAATCTTCCTTGGCTCTGTTTCTCACGCATTCGTCATATCGTTCTCACTGCACTCGGCTCTCATAGTTTTCTAATTCTCCATACTTCTCAAGTCCATATTTCAAATGGATATTTTTAATAATAATTTTGTTTTGTTTAATATAAACTTGAAGAATATTAATATACACTTTAGTAATATTTATTGTTAATTTTTTTACAACGATAAAATTTAAATTATTAGTTAATTATAATAAGTGTTATATAATTATTCGTGAATTTATTACATAAGGATATTTATTAGAAATTAATTTATATTTTATAATATTAATTATTTAAAATTTTGGTAATTAAATATTTTTTTAAATATAAATTAATATTATTGTAATTTAAGTTTATTTTAATTTATCAAATTATTTAAATCATTATTATTTAATGATAAGAGAGTCTCGAGGGGTAGCTTAGTTCGTTGTAGATCCAAGTCCAAAGATCATAGATATTAAGGTTGGAGGTTCAATTCTTATGAATCCAATTCTCTGGGTCCTTAGTGTTTAAGATCCAAAAACTTAATTGGATAAGTCGCAACCCCTTCGGGTGAACCCCCTATTATTATTATTATTGAATGATAAGAAAAATAGTCGTTAATATTTAATGAAACCAATTTTGGTTTATGTTTGATAAAAAAAGGTCTCTCCAACCTTAAGAAAGAAAGGTATTATTTTGGAGTATTTTAAAATTTGATTCCTATCATTAAAAAGTTGAGAAAGAATCATTCCTAGGTTTCCATAGTTTTGACAAGTTAGGTGATCTTGGAGATTAGAATTTTAGCAAAGATTAAGAAACTATGATCAAATATGGGTGTAGGCATGGCACTCTAGAAGAACTAGAGATTCATCATCTACTCACATAGTCTAACAAAGCAGACAAATCCTTTCCTTCCATGGCGTTTTAGGAATTGTCCATCACCCTCTATCGCTATAAAACTTGTGGAATTTTGTTCTTATCTTGGTAATATTAAAGACTTCTTCTTGGAATCCATTAAGCCTAGCCATTTTTAAGATAGTATTTTAATATTTTTCGAAAAAAAAAGAGTTATACATTAAAAAAACAATCACTATCTAAATTAAAAAAGATTTTCCTTTTATATTTATTTAGATGTTGTTATTTCCATTAACTTTTGGTTTTTGTTTTTGTTTTTGTTTTTTTAATATTATTATTAATTTATTTATATTTTATTATGTGTGGTATTTATTTATTACTTAAATAAACATTATATTTATTAATAAATTATATGTAAATTTAATAGTTTTATATGAAATAAAAATTGAGATATAAACAAAAAGTGAAATGAAAGAAATATTTTGTTGTTTTTTTAAATATTAAAAAGTATACTATGAAATTAGTCTAGTATTTAATTATTTGTATTGATATATATTAATATTAGTATATTATGATATCTATTAAATAATCATCATTTTATATTAATATATATAAATTATCCTTGGATGTAGGTAATCTGCTTACAATGATGTTTGGACAGTTCATGGCGGAGCCATCGACTCAAACACTTGGACAACGCATATCGCAGAGGAGGCGGACAAGGCATGTGGCTCTTAGTTTACGTGGGGGTTAATTATCTAGGACGTCGGGTATTAAGTCACCCCCTTCTGCATCTGGAATGTCATTTAGTCACAATTGTTTGTAGGGTCAAGGAATGATGGACTATAGCAAAACCCTCTCGTGTGTGACTAAGCTTAGCTTAGGGAGGATAACCATGGAGGGGAAGCCTCTCAACCTCAATGAAGTCGGATTGTTAGCTATCTCGATGTTGTTGGTCTACTCCTCTGTCAACGAAGTTGTTAACCAGAACTGCGACATGCCAAGGCAGAGGGTCACCCAGAGACGGGGCAGCATGAGGCACGAAGGTACTAGAAGAAAGGTCGACCTAGGTGCAATGGATGGTTATGTTATGCATGTTTCTATGCCGGTGCGATGTATGATTGAGGACTGGGAATCCTGTGTGGTCTCTGAGCATTTGGCTTCTAGGAGGAAGGGTGCAGGATAAACCATTACTTAATGGTGAAAAATACCGACAAAACTTTTTTTTGTATTTTGTTACCTTTGTTAATGAAAAAATGAAAAACTACAACTTAAAAAAAAACATATAAAATTATAATAAAAAAATCCCCTTATTTTACAAAGGAAATATTATAAAAATCAATTAATTTTATATTTTTAATATAATTATATAACATTGTACTCGTGAATATATATTTAAGTTTTGTGAATTTTTTTTTAATTAAAAACCATTTTTCGTAAATAAATAAATAATAAATACAACTTATATGCTATATTCAGGTTTTGTGAGTTTTTTATTAAAAAAAACAAAATCGAAAACTATTTCTCATAAAAAGAAAATACTACCTTATATGCTTTTGTGAAAAAACTTACTCAAATTCTTTATGTTACTTGCTTTGGCGACCATTTCTTTCTTTTAACCCCAACAACAAGTATCCTTTATCATTTACGAGGTGTATGTATGGTTTTCACCCTTATATAAATTTTTTTATGTAATGTAGATAATTAACTACAGGAAAGGTTAAGCAATGCCACTGAGTTAATACCGATATCTCTAATGTCTGACTGTAGGTAAATTAATGCACTCTCAATGATGTCCAATGTTGTTCCTTTCACATAGATTTTCAATATGTGGAAAGGAAATGAATCTCTTCTTGAAGAGAGAGTTTTTGTTCTAGAGTCTTCACTTTTAGATAGCAGAGCAGTGCCTTTTGGCGCTCGTTAGATTTGGATGAGTGGACAATCCTCTATGATGAGACAGTTTACTGATGGGATATTGTTGTATTGGTGTTCCTTTCCTCTTGGCTGAACTCCTATGTGCAGTGTACTGTTGTAACCCGATTCCGGGATGATTGTTAAGATGACCTTTGATTCTAATAAGAATAACAAGGACAGGCTTTTTTCTTCCTGAAAAAAAAAGAGAGTCGGTTGCAAAAAGGTTTCAAACGTCTTGAAATAAGACTTGAAATTTTATAATATTGTGAATTGATTTAAAATTCTTAAAAATCTTACATAAACTTTTTGCTAGTTCTGCTTTTATGAAGATGAACAGGGTTTTCTCAAAATGGATTCAAATAGAATATATATTTAAATTTTTTTTTAAATCCTAAATTGATTTTTAAAAACTTCAAATAGATGTTGATTACTAAAACTATATTAAAAACAAAAAACAAAAAAAAAACATTTTAATTAGAAAATAATACACCCGTCATAATCAATCACTAAATTAACTGTCTAACGATTACACAAAATTACGTAGAAACTCTGGAAACCGTTAAAGTCCAATACCCAGTAGTAAATTAATATTGCGTGGCCAAGTTCAGCACCTGCAGGAAGTAGAAGCAGCGCAGCCAGAGACACATGACATGGTGTATCACCTTCTTTGTATGCCACGTTGAAACGTTCGGATGATCTCACCTCCCTTGCCTTCTATAAATGGAAACCAAAATGTTCATTGAAGCCAAAGTTGGCTACTGTGCTGTGCAGCAATCATTCAACTACCTATATCTCTTCTAATTTTTTGTTTGGTTGGATAAAAAATGTGTGGAATCCTTGCTGTGTTGGGATGCCAGGAGATATCTGCGGCCAAGAGAACTCGAGTGCTCGAGCTTTCCCGAAGGCAACAAACAAATTATACTCATCGAATTATAGATGATTGATTCATCTTTACTATTTTGATGATCTGTTATGCTCCCTCCAAGTAATGGCCTTTGTTTATAATTTATTGATTAGATTTTTACATTTCAGGTTGAAGCACAGAGGCCCAGATTGGAGTGGAATATATCAGCATGGCAATAGCTTTCTCACTCATCAAAGGCTGGCTATCATAGATCCTGCATCTGGGGACCAGCCATTGTATAATGAATATAAAACAATAGTTGTCACTGTAAGTCAGCCTCTAGCCTTAACATGCTTTTCAATCATAAAACAAGCTTGCTAGTATTTTTATTATTTGAATTCATATTAGCACATACCCCTTTAAACTCCAGCTTTTATGTTTTCATACTACCAGATAACTATGTAAGCACAGATTTGATATGCACCAGAATCCCATCCATTTATTGTTTACATATTTTTGTTGAGTTTGTTTTTCATTTAAATTCATACTACCACATACCCCACCCCATCATTTTGTTGAGTTTGTTTTTCATTCAAATTTGTACTACCACGAACCCATTTCAGCCCAGGTCTGAGATGCTCCACAGACCCACCCATTTATGGTTTTACATAGTTATGCGGAGTTTGATTAGTTTACATAGCTCTTCGAAGTTTGATTAGTTTACATAGCTCTCTTTTACCGTGGAACCTCGGAGCTAGAGGCATATCACCCGAAGGTGCATGCACCTCTGCACCTCGGAGCTAGGGAGGTGCATGCACCTCCCAGCTAGGGGCATATCACTCAAGTGTGAGGGCCATATAGAGCTTTGATTACGAAGTTAACTTGTCCATTACCCACTGCTTGCTGATCTCAATCCTAACCCACTGCTTCTATAAATCCTCTATCCCAATATTCATTACTCTTACCGGCAATGACCTTCCTTAATCAATCAATATATAAGCCCACAATCCCAGAAGCCATTAAGCCAGCGATACACCGGAATAACCGGATAAGCCAAGCCATTCCCGAGAAGCATAAGCCATTTCTTATAAACCGCGAGATTTGTTGCGATTCCGCTAATGAATCAATTCACTACACACGCCCGCCTAGCTCCTCACGAAGTTATGGTGACATCAATTATATAGCAGTCCCTTAATTATATAGCAATGTTATATCCACCCCCACCCCAGGATTTGATCCCTAAGACCTGAGACCCTGAGATTCCCTAAGATTTGATACCCGAGACCTGAGACCCTGAGATTCCCTAAGATCCACGGGTGGGTCCTTATATAGCAATGTTATACCCCTTATATAGCAATGTAAAAATGTTATACCCAAGTGAGATCCTTATATAGCAATCTTATATGGCAATGTTATACCCAAGTGACGCCCTTATATAGCAATGTTATACTTATACGCAAGTGAGGCCTTTATATAGCAATCTTCTTTTTAGACCATGGGAACAGCAACCTCCCCAGAGTATACCCAGCAGCTCGCAAGCCGGATATACCAAGCACTTGTGACTCAGCAGGGGCCGAGACGTCCCGAAACCCACCGGGATGAGCCTCTATCCCAAGGGTCGCCTACCCTTCGAGCCTTGTCACAACGACCTAATGAAAAACCCTACCCCCGCCGGTTTTGAACATGCGACTCCAAAGAGATAACACATGTTCTTAACCATTGCTATATAGGAGCCTCACTTGGGTATAAGATTGCTATATAGAACAACCTGAGTGGACCCTTCGAGCCTTATCACAACGGGCTAATGAACAACCCTACCCCCTACCGATTTTGAACCTGTCACTCTGTCACTCCAAAGATATAACACATGTTCTTAACCATTGGGCCCACTCAAGTTGTTCTATATAGCAATGTTATACCCAAGTGAAGCCCTTATATAGCAATGGTATACCCACCCCATTATATAGCAATGTTATACCCACCCTTTATACCCACCCCAAGATTTGACTCCAAAGAGATAACACATGTTCTTAACCATTGGGCCCACCTAGGTTGTTCTATATAGCAATGTTATACCCAAGTGAAGCCCTTATATAGCAATGGTATACCCACCCCACCCCATTATATAGCAATGTTATACCCACCCCAAGATTTGATCCCTGAGACCCACCCGTGAGGGTCCTTATATAGCAATGTTATTTGATCCTTGAGACCCACCATAGCAAAGTTATACCCACCCCAAGATTTGATCCCTGAGACCCACCCGTGAGGGTCCTTATATAGCAATGTTATTTGATCCTTGAGACCCACCCGTGAGGGTCCTTATATAGCAATGCTATTTGATCCTTGATCCTTGAGACCCCCACCCTAGGATTTGATCCTTGATCCCTGAGACCCCCACCCCAAGATTTGATCCTTGATCCTTGAGACCTTCTTCTTACAACTTACTCAGCCTCAGCCACTTGGTCTTGCCTTTCAAGAACACAACATAGTAATCTTTTAGTTTTATTATGCATCTTTAGCTTTGAAACATCAGATCCAGTTTTAACTTTGAAACCTATCAGGCCAGGTTTTAGATGGGTCTTAGGCTAATATTCTAGTTTTAGATGGGTCTGGCCCAATTTTCAAAGCTTCATAATCCATGTCTATACTAAAAGAGAGCCTTGCATCCTTTTTGCTTTGATGCATATTAGAACCGGTTTTAGCTTTGAAACATACAAGAACAGGCTTTAGATGGGCCTCAGTCAATGTTCTGGGTTTAGATGGGTTTGACTTTGGCTCAATGTTCATAACTTCATATCCAAGTCTTGACTGAGAGAAAACTATGCATCCTTCTGATTTTATTCATATCCAAGTTTTGACTGAGAGAAAACTAGGCATCCTTTATCTTTGAAACAAATCAGAACCAGTTTTAGCTTTGAAACATGTTCGACCACATTTTAGATGGGTCTTAGCTAATGTTATAGTTTTAGATGTGACTGGACCAATGTTCATAACTTCATATCCTACTCTACCTACTCTAGACTAGGAGAAAACTATGCATCCTTTTGGCTTTAAAACGTATCAGATGGGTCTTGCCCAATGCTCAAAACTATGCATCATTTAGCTTTGAAACATATCAAAGCCGGTTTTAGCTTTGAAACATTTCAGACCAGCTTTTAGATGGGTTTTAGCTAATGTTCTGGTTTTAGATGGTTCTAACCCAATGTCCATAACTTCATATCCTAGTATATACTAAGAAAAAAATATGCATCCTTTAGCTTTGAAACATATCAGACCAGGTTTTAGTTAGTTCTTAGCTAATGTTTTGGTTTCAGATGGGTCTGGCCCAATGTTCATATCCAAGACTAGACTTAGAGAAAACTATGCATCCTTTAGCTTCAAAACATATCAGAAGTTACTAGTTTTAGCTTTAAAACATATTAGAACAGCTTTTAGATGGGTCTTTGCTAATGTTCTGCTTTTAAATGGGTCTGGCCCAATGTTCATAACTTCATATACAATGTTCATATCCAAGTGTAGGCTAAACAAAAACATATCAGACCAGATTTTAGATAGGTCTTTAGCTAATGTTCTGGTTTTAGAGGGGTCTGGCCCATTTTTCATAACTTTATATACAATTCTAAACTAAAAGTTGATGGATCACCCCACCTGCTCTAACGCAATTGTAAACTAAGACTTGATGGATCACCCCCACCTGGGATTTAATAGTACTTATACCTTCAGTACAAAAATTAAATTCTTTGTGACTAGATAGATACATTGTATACGCTTATCCTTTAATGTGTGCTTCTTTCAATGAAATTAAACTAAGAGTTGATAGATCACCCTCACCCCAACTGCGCTTGTGGAGTACTTATTGTTCGGGTTTTAGAGGGGCCTGGCCCATTTTTCATAACTTCATATACAATTCAAAACTAAGAGTTGACGGATCACCCACCTGGTCTAACCCAATTCTAAACTAAGACTTGATGGATCACCCCAACCTGGGCTTGTAGAGTACTTATACCTTCAGTACATAAATTAAATTCGTTGTCACTATATAGATAGAACTAAGAGTCATGGATCACCACCACCTGACCCGCGCTTGTGGAGTACTTATTGCTTATTTCTTTCAGTGCAATTAAATTGTTTGTGACTATGAAGACGATTCTCTTTTATTGTGCTTCTTTCAAAATTAAATTCTTTATGACTAGAAAGATACATTTTAGGCGTTTCTCTTTTATTGTCCTCCATGCAGGTGAATGGAGAGATATATAACCACAAGGAACTAAGAAAGTCACTTAAATCACATGAATTTCGAAGTAGCAGTGACAGTGAAGTTATTGCCCATCTCGTGAGTATTATTATATGACTTGGTATGCTTAGTTACAGCATGTAATTATTGGCGGGAAAGTTTGCTATTCTTTTTACATTTTGTTTTCGGTTCAATGTTGGAGGGAAAGTTTCGTAGTCTTTGAAGGATTTTACAACTTACTGCAGTTTGTTTTTCTATGTTTATATGGTTTGGGAGATTAGTTTGAGGAGCACAGGGAAGATTTCGTGGATCTGTTAGATGGAGTGTTCTCGTTTGTTTTGTACGATAATGCTGATAGCAGCTTTATTGCTGCCAGAGACGCAATTGGCGTCACTCCTCTTTATATAGGCTGGGGCCAAGATGGTATGATGCATAACTTCTTAACACTCTACAAATTAGCTCCAATTTCCTATCAGGCATAATTTTTATTGTTTATTTTTTGTTAATAGAAATACAAATTTACTATGTCCGTGTACAGTGAGGGATCAAAACCCTTGAGGTGTGAATCTCAATGTGTGTGTTTATAAGGAGGGATGAAAACCTGAACTGTAAATACCCAATGCTTTTATACCCAAAATCTTTGAATTGTAAAACTTAATCTTTCCATAACAAGGGGATCAAATGTTTTCAAACCTCTTTGTAACAAGATGGATCAAAACCCTTGAGGTGCAAAATTGCAAATCACAATGATTTTGTATCGAGGGATCAAACTCTCAAGATGTAAATCACAATGTTTTCTTACACTAGGACTCAAGAGTGATCAAAACCCTTAAGTGCAAACTCAATGTTTTTGTATTGGGCATGAATCTAGGACAAAAACCCTCAAATTATAAATCTTAATATTTTTATACTCAAAACCCTTAAGCGGTGAATCTCAATGTTCCTCAAACTATAAATCTGAATACTTTTGTACTTAAAACCCCAAGGGTCAAATCCCAATGTTCTCATACATCGGAAAGGATAAGTGCAAAACTCCTTGTTTTTTGCACAAGGTGGGCTCAAAACCCTTAAGGTGCAAATATCAATGATTTAATATTTTTACATGGGGAGGGATCAAAAAGTTAAAAACCCATGTAATCAAGATTCAAAACCCCTGAGGTGTGAATCTCAACATTTTCGTTTAGTGAGGGATCAAACCCTCAAGGGCTGAATTTTAACGTTTCCATACAAGCACTGATCAAAACCCTTGTAAATCTCAATGTTTTTATAATGGGAGGGATCAAAAGTTAAAACCCTCAAGCTGTAAATCTCAATGTTCTCATATCGAGAGTGATAAAAAATCTTTGAGGTGTAAATCTCAATGTTTCACAAGGAGGGCTCAACGTTTCATATCAGTAGGGATCAAAACCCTTTGAAGCCCCAATCTCAAAGTTTTTGTATTGAGGGGGTTCAAAATCTTTGAGGTGTAAATCTCAATGGTTCACAAGGAAGGCTCAATGTTTCATACAAGGAGGTGTAAATCTCAAGCTCAAAACACCAAGTCCTTTAGGTGCGAATCTAATTATTTTTGTATCTCAAGGGTTCAAAACCCTTGATGAAAAACGCAATATTTCATATCCCAAGAGATCAAAATTCTTGTGATGCAAACCCAAAGGGATCAAAACCCTCGAGGTGCAAACTTGTACGGCTGAAAACCCTCCAAGGTTAAATTTCAGTGCTTTTGTATTGAGAGGGATTAAAACCCTCTATATGCAAATCCCAATGTCTTCGTACAAGGAGGTGATCAAAACCCTCAATGTGCAAAATCACTATTCCCTAATCCAGGAGGGATCGAAACATGAGGAAAACATGTCTTTTGCACCCAAGGGTTTTGATCCCTCTTTTTCCCTAATCCGGGAGGGATCGAAACATGAGGAGGAAAACTCTATGTCTTGTGCACCCAAGGGTTTTGATCCCTCTTATACCCCCCAAGGTGCAGAATCAGTGTTCCCTAATCCAGGAGGGATCAAAACCTTTTAGCAAGACTCAATGTTTTTTTCTCCAGTGGCTATTGATCCCTCTTGTCCCTCAATAAATAAGGTGTTTCAACCTGTCAGTAGAGGTACTTACATTAACAGAATTCATCCTCCTCCAAAACGTTTTTCTCCACCTGTGCCTCCTTATCTATGACTATATCTCGGCCTTACTCAATGAAAGGTTGATAATTGAAGCAAACACCACCTCAACGGGTGAGAGCTGTTGCCTTATCCTTAAGGAACCTTTTGATATCCTGCTAGAGATGAATTGTCCAATCTACCACACACCAGTCCATGAAGAGATGGTGCAGTTGCCTGAAAAGTCCGCAGAAGTGTGAATACAGAAGCAAACTTTAATACATTTGACCTTCCAATATCCTGCCAAAGATGAACTGTCCAATCCGCTTGACACCAGTCCATGAAGGGATGGTGCAGTTGCCTGAAAAGTCCGCAAGTGTGAATACAGAAGCAAACTTCAATACATTTGACCTTCCGACATCCTGCCGAAGATGAACTGTCCAATCCGCTTGACACCAGTCCATGAAGGGCTGGTGCAGTTATCTGAAAAGTCTCCAAGTGTGAATACATAAGCAAACATTTTCAATAAGTTTGCAGTTTGTTTTATTGATCTCCTTGAAGGATGCAAAATGTTCATCCAATCTAATATCCAATAAATGCACTACCACTGCTTCCAATTCCTTCTGCATCTACAAGGAGTGCGTCATTTATTTCCACCATCTTGCTCGGGGCTATTGCATATAAATGCCAAAACACAGCACTTGGGTCCTGAATGCTGATAACTTATAACAGCCATGAGAATGTTTGAAATAAACAAAACCTCTCGACTCAAACCTGATGTCAATAAAAAGAATGAAGCCCACGTCAAGAGGGGAATTGAATTAATCTACATGCCAAAGGATCCTACTAGCATGAACCCATTTTAACCCTTATTTCTCTGTTTAAAGAGGATTAAAAAAATCCAAATGCAAACCTCTCATTTCTCTGTTTGGATAAATACAGAGGATAAAAAAATATTCAAATGCAAATGTCTCATTGCTTAAAATATTTGGATTTATTAAGTGCAAATGTCTCAATGTTTAAAAGATTCAGATTTATTAAGTACAGAGAAACTTTGAAAAACAAATCCAAATGCACCTCATTGCTCTATTTAGGTCGATTTTTCCTTTTCTAACATTAAAGGTAAGATTCAATTTTTTCGATATAGTTGTAGATATAGTTGTAAGTCATACGTTACACAGGATACTAGCAGATTGGTGGAGGACTAGCAAAGACAAAGCATTTCCTCCACCTAATGAGCTATTAGTTGATAAAACCAGATTTACCCCAAGGATACTAGCAGATTGGTGGAGGACTAGCAAAGATCAGTCTATTAAGATATAGCATCTCCACCACCTGAGCTATAAGTTGATATAACACAGATTTGCAAAAGATACTAGCAGATTTGTGGAGGATCAATCTATTAAGATATAGCATCTCCTCCACCTGAGCTATAAGTTGATATAACACAGATTTGCAAAAGATACTAGCAGATTTGTGGAGGACCAGCATAGATCCATCTATTAAGTACCAAGAGGAAGAGGAATCAAAAAACTTGAGGGGAGAACCTCTCGGTGTCTAATAGATCATAAGGTTAAGATGGATCTATGCTTGTGCATCTGTGTATATGCATATATTTAGTGTAGAAGCATTATAATAAGACATCAATGATGTAACATGCATCTTCTTCGACCTGGGTTGTAGAGAACCTTACTCTTAGAAGACAACAATAATGTAACATGCATCTTCTCCAACCTTACTCTTCTCGATGCAATTAAGGTGATCTTGCAATAATGATTGCTTAATCATTGATTAATGAACCCAATCCTTTCCCTTCTCCTAAAAAAATTTATCCACAGTTTTGAGGCATCAAACTCTGAAGACATTGGGAGGGCCAATAAACAGCAGATGACATTGTCAGATATTATGTAAGCTTAGGTTTTCATAAAATCACATTGACTATCTTTCTAAGCTTAGATATTCAATTTACAGTTTCTTTGGTAGTGTGAAGAAACAGCAGAAGGCATTGTCAGATATTATGTAAGCTCCGATTTTCATAAAATTACATTGACCGTCTTAAGCTTAGATTTTCACAGAATCGCATGTACTATCTTATGAAAATTAAAAAAAATATTGAGATGAGATCTGAACAAAGCCTTTACTCAACAAATAACTGTTTTAAAGATCAACGTAGCATTGGTATATCTGGCTGAGTGCATATCTTATCTTTGCAGGATCAATCTGGTTTGCCTCAGAAATGAAAGCTCTGCATGATGATTGTGAACGTTTTGAAATATTTCCTCCTGGACATGTATATTCCAGTAAAACAGGTATTATATATATTCCATCAAAGCAGGTATTGCCAATCTTTGCCAACACAATGTTACTTTTCATCTATTGAATGTATCAAAACCCCCTTTAGCTTATCCATCATTTAATGCATGTATCAGAATTCCCTTCATCTTATTTTAGTAGAAACATGAAAAGTTTGAAGTAAATTTATAAACAATAACAATAATAAAGAAATATTAGTGCAACAATGAGAGCAGGACCATACTCTGAAGCATCATAAGAACTTTCTTGGAAATCAGACATCAAACATATTGATTGAATGGCTGTTGCAGGGAGCATGCAAAGATGGTACAACCCGCCTTGGTATTTGGAAGCTATACCATCTACTCCTTATGATCCCTTGGCTCTTCGACAAGCATTTGAGTGTGTATGAGACCATCTTTTTATATTGTGTTTGCAACTAGAGTAAGCATTCTTAGTGACATAAAAATCTTGAGAAATTAGATGAAACATTATATTCTATGATTATGATTTTGATTTCAAGCTGGTGAAGCTTGGGGTTTAAGATGAAACATTATATTCTATGATTATGATTTTGATTTCAAGCTGGTGAAGCTTGGGGTTTAAACCCAACTAGATGCCTTGTTAGGCACTCACAATTTCTCTGGTGGCCTGGAAGTCAGCACTGGTGATAATTATTTAGCATATAGTTTTTGAGCAATTAAGCTATTTGGTCTTTATTCAACATATCATTATTGAGCAACTAAGCTTATATTGAACATATATTTATTTTAGAATTCCGTGCTCCCATGTATCCTCTTAGGATGGCCTGTTGAAATTGAGTTTCATACTCTTGCAACAAGACAATGCAATCCTTCTTTGCGAGTCTTTATCCCTGGGTATCTAAGTCCTGGTGCCCTCTTAGGATGCCCCGTTGAAGTTGGGTTTCACATCTTTGTAATAGGATAATGTTACCCTTCTTTGCAGTCCTTATCCCTTGAAATCTAAGTTCACACCATTTATACAGTTCTCTCTATTCCATGCCTTTCATCATTAACATGCATTTTTCTTCTTGAGTTGTAAGTTTTGCTTTTGATTGATCCATGGAGAGGAAGAGCTGCAAAACCCAACGCCACACTATTAAAGGTTCACCTTAACATAGGATGCACCTCTCCCAAGCATTAATTAACAATGCTTTACCAAAACACCATGGGGTAATCCCCAATCATCATCAACGTGCATAACCTTTACGATTTTCCGCATTTGTTTTCCCATTTGTTGATATGTTTGCTAATTTCATTTCTTTCACTAATTCAGGCCGTGATTAAAAGACTCATGTCAGATGTTCCTTTTGGAGCTTTGTTATCCGGAGGCTTTGCATTTTTCTTCTTGATTTGTAAGTTTTGCTTTTAAATGATCCGTGGAAAGCTGCAAAACCCAAAACCATACTAATATAGAGGAAAGATTCACCTTTAACATGGGTTGCACTCTCCCGAGCATTAATTAACAATGCTACAATTCACCTTAACATGGGATGCACCTCTCCCAAGCATCAATTAACAATGCTTTACCAATACACCATGGGGTAGTCCCTAATCATCATCAACAGGCATACCCTTTATAGTTTTCTGCATTTACTTTCCTATTTGTTTATATGTTACTGATTTCATGTCTTTCACTAATTCAGGCCGTGATTAAAAGACTCATGTCAGATGTACCTTTTGGAGTTCTGTTATCGGGAGGTCTTGACTCATCATTAGTTGCTGCAGTTGCTTCCCGTCATTTGGAAGGCACAAAGGCTGCTCAACAGTGGGGATCACAGCTTCATTCCTTCTCCATTGGTTTACAGGTGACTTCATATACTCTAGAGTCTATTATTCTTATTGTGTTGCTATGTCTGTATCTTCAATCAATTCTATTTTCCATCAATACACTAGCATAGATACATCTTAACTTTGGATATATTGAGGACAGAAAGAGAAACAAAACTTTTACATCTATACACTAGCATACAGGTAGCACACAGTGGTACATGCACACAGAGATCTTCCCCCATCCCAAGCTGTAGAGCAGATGTCTTCTCTGAGTGCTGTTATGACCATAATATGCAAAAAATTGGACTAGCAAGCTGTAGTTTGCTTTCTATACATTATTTTCTTATAAAAACGATATACTATTTAGTTTATTGCATATATATAATGCAGGGGTCTCCTGACTTAATCGCTGCAAAAGAAGTTGCGGAGAGTCTCGGTACCTTACATCATGAATTTCATTTTTCTGTCCAGGTATTCCTTGTGATTCTCCCTGGATATAGGGCTTAAATAAACATATAGTTCGAAGCCACATGAATGATGAAAGTATTATGCTTGAATGTTGTTGTCACCATAACAGGATGGTATTGATGCAATAGAGGATGTTATCTATCATATTGAAACGTTTGATGTCACCACTGTGAGGGCTAGTATACCAATGTTCCTGATGTCTCGTAAAATCAAGTCCCTCGGTGTAAAGATGGTTCTTTCTGGAGAAGGAGCAGATGAAGTTTTTGGAGGTTATTTGTATTTCCACAAGGCTCCAAGCAAAGAAGAGTTCCATCGTGAAACATGTCGGAAGGTACATACATAAACTATGAAAATTTTTGGAGATAAACAGTCTACTTGAACCATTGTGGGTTCTTAACTCTTAAGTATCATGAGATATATAAAAAAAAAGCCCCAAACTATAAAAATATTTTTTTTCTCATAGTTCATGAGAACACTAGATATACAATGAAATGCTCTAAACAAAAATCGCGGTAAAAATAACATTTTCTTAACATCCAGGTCTCCATTAAAACTTCCCACGCTTTTACATTTTTTTTTGGCATAAATGTTGTGCACTCGGTCATGCTTTTTTCAATGTCCTGAAGAAATTTCATGTTTTTTTACAATGCAGATCAAGGCTTTGCACCTATATGATTGTCTGAGGGCAAACAAGGCCACAGCAGCATGGGGTCTGGAAGTCCGTGTGCCCTTCTTGGATAAGGAATTCATCAATACCGCAATGGAAATAGATCCTGAATGGAAGATGGTATAATTCTAGTCTTTTTGTGCAAGACAAATATTTGCAATAGTATCTTCAAGAACCAGAGAATTTTAGCAACAGTATCTCAAATTAATCTCAACTCTCTTTAGCAATTTGCTTGATAAATTTTCTAATATATGTATTTTGCTAATTGAATCTAAAATAGTACGCCTTATTAGATGTTTTATCTACTTGCATTGAGGAATTATTGTCTGGGATATCTTAGCTGGCTAAGGCATAATATAACCTACTTTAATTAATAATTTATATTTTTTTAACTAAAATTGTAGATCTGTTTCTAAGAATAATTCATGTATTCCAATCTTTGTGCGAAACCCATTACAGTTGATGGAGTTTTCCATTCAACAATAGAAGACATAAAGACTGATCAGACTTTTCATTTTTATTAGGTTAGACCCAATCTTGGGCGCATTGAAAAGTGGGTGCTCCGCAAGGCTTTTGATGACGAGAAGAGACCTTTTCTACCCAAGGTTTGAAATCCATTCTCAACACACAGAATCTATTTTAAAGGCAAAATGATAGAAGCTACAGTAATACCATTTATGGCATCAATATTACCATCTACAACTCTCAGTAGATTTATCTAGTGGCCAAACCAAGAGCAAGATATTGATCTCTGAACAAACAGAAGCAAGATGTGGTTATACATCAAGGCCATAAGAGCGTTCAGTATACATCAGAACGATAGCTTAATTATTGGTCACCCGTGATTTTTAAAATGATATTACTGCAGAATATCTAATAAGAACTTAAACAGTTTGCAAATGGTCTCCACATGTGTCATGAATTCTATTGACATGATGGTCTCAGGTTTAGCGAGTGAAGAGTTAGGCTAACAATTGACTGCTAAATGTTACAGCACATCTTGTACAGACAAAAGGAGCAGTTTAGCGATGGAGTTGGATATAACTGGATTGATCAGTTAAAAGGATATGCCGCTGAACAAGTATATGTTTCCAACTTTCCCCCTTTTCTTATTTAGAGACCATCCTGCAAAATGATAATTTTGAAGTTGAGTTTAATTTTGAAGGTGATTTTTTATTTTCAGCAAAGCATGGTCTATGCCTTGCCTCATTTTCACATATAATATTTTGAATTTTGAATGTTTGTCATCGCCATCGTAAAAATACTTTTCATTTTTATGAATACTATTTTGAATTCTGATAATAGTTTATATTAGAAAGAAAATATGAATAATATTTTGGATTTTGGATATTCTGTCTAATACTATCCTAAAAATGTATCATATCTTAGAAAGAAAAAATATACTCAGTTCACAAGTGACCAAAATTAGAATGCAAACAAAATTTTTAGTTGGAAGTCACATTTATGTCTACAGGTGACCAAAACAAAATTAGTTTTGTATAACAACCTCTCGCAACAAGAAGAAGGAAGTGACCAAAACAAAACAAGTTTGATTCACTTAGAAAGAACAGACTTTGACAACGAGGAGACAACCTTCGATGATAGCTTCTATATTTTACAACACATTCTTAGTGGAAATTCCCCTTATGAAACCTAAGGGCATAGCACAACCGGCAATATATAATAAGTTTGATCTGGTTAGGAAGAACAACGTTAGACAATAACAATGAGTGCCTCCTAAGCATAATTATTTCCTTGAAACTAAGTATAGAGATATTCTGACAGTTATTTATTTCCCTATGACATTTGATTGATTGCATGATAGCTTTTGTATTTTTCAACACGTCTAGTGCAAATTTCTTTTAATAGGGCAAAGGTTGTTCTGGTGCAAATTTCTTTTAATTGGGCAAAGGTTGTAGCAGAATCAAGTATACTTGAATTAGAAAGAACAGACTTTGACAACGAGAAGACAACCTTCGATGAGAGCTTCTATATTTTAAAACACATGTTTAGTGGAAATTTCCCTTATGAAACCAAAGGGCATAGCACAACCGGCAATATATAATAAGTTTGATCTGGTTAGAAGAACAACGTTTGACAATAACAATGAGTGCCTCCTAAGCATAATTACTTCCTTGAAACTAAGTATAGAGATATTCTGACAGTTATTTATTTCCCTATGACATTTGATTGATTGCATGATAGCTTTTGTATTTTTCAACACGTCTGGTGCAAATTTCTTTTAATAGGGCAAAGGTTGTAGCAGAATCAAGTATACTTGAAGCTGCTTAAAGGGAGCCTTTTGTTTTACTGCTCTGAAGCAGCTGTTCTAGGGCAGAGCTGACTTTATGTATTTTTAGGTTGTAGACGTAATTTAAATACGACAGGAATGAAGCTCGGACCTGATTTCCCTGGGGCAGTCTGGAGGATGATAAAAATATGAACCTAAGTTTGTGCCTGCATTCCATCCTCTATTATTTGTTTAAAAAAACTTCACTTATTCAACCACTGCCTATAGTATGTTCCCTTCAAAATTCCACTGATATTTCAATACCAAATAATAAAAAGATACCTCAAGAATAATACATTATGGAGCAAAAAGATGTTCACACAGACCCCCCTCCTCACATAGGCGAGAAGGTCAAGCATGTCTTCTTTGGCCCTGGGTGGTCACACTGAACTCCCTCCTTCCATAAGCAAGGAGGGAAGCATGCCTGCTTTGCCTCTCATTTCAAGGTAAGAGAGGGGTCACACTGCCCCCCTCGGCCCCCCTCCCATAAACGAGGCGGGCAAGCATTTCTGCTTTGGCTCTGATCTCAAAATAACTGACATTTTCCATGATTTTGAAGTTTGTTTCAGAAATATGAATTCCTTGGCTTGTTCAATATAAAATGGAAAATGCTCTTTGTCATTGTCAGGTGACAGATTCAATGATAACAAATGCGAGGTTTGTTTATCCTGATAATACTCCTACCACAAAAGAGGCATACTTCTACAGGATGATATTTGAAAGATGTTTCCCTCAGGTAACCTGTTTCTATAAATCATAACTTATGACAAGAATTACTATATGCTGTTTTTCATTAAGTTTTCCATAGTGCAATGCAAGATGACTGATTGATACTCATACAAGAATTACTCAATGCTATTTTTCATTTAGTTTTCCATCCTGCAATGCAAGATGACAGGATATATTTTCTATTTGAACCTTTGGTTCAACATTTCATTCAAGGGGCGAATGACATGTAAATTTGGTCTTTAATGGGTCAACTACAGATCTAAATATGATGTTCCAGTTTGATTGTTTCAATTAAGATATAACCATCTTGCCTCTACTTGTCTAGAATGCCGCACACTTGACAGTGCCAGGAGGTCCAAGTGTGGCTTGCAGTACTGCCAAAGCCATGGAATGGGATGCAGAATGGTCCAACAATCCCGATCCTTCAGGCAGGGCTGCTTTAGGAGTTCATCTCTCTGATTACCAAAAACTTTTAAAGGTACAAAATGGCGTTGCTCAAGTACCGTCTATGGAGGATGGAAGGATTCAAGCAGCTGCAGTGAGAAATTGAACGTGCATCAATCTTCTATAGATGTTTGTTATTTTCCTAGCTTTGGACATGTTTAGTCACGATCTTTGAAGATCGTGCTTCATAATGACATTCTGAATGTATCATTCAGTTCATTGAGTAGATAAAATGGAATGAAAAATAATATTATACAGGGAAGCAGCTGTATATTGGCAGAGAATGTATTGATGCAGCAAACCAGCCTCAAATATGCAATGTGCAATCCGTTTTCCAGTTCTCTAGTGAACACTCTGGCTAAAGAAAAATCACATATATATTGACAAATGTTGTCTTGATGCAGCAAGCCTCAATTATGCAATCTGCAGAATCTGTTTTAAAGGTATTTTTAGTGAATACTGGGTAAATCAAAATCACCTGTATATTGACAAGAACGAATTGATGCAGCAAGCTACAATTATACAATCTGCAAAATCTGTTTTCCAGATTTTAAGTGAACACTCTGGCTAAAGAAAAATCCCTATAAAGACGTTACATAATTCCCCATAAAAGACGTGAGATAATGTACGTTAAATAATGAATTCCACTTCAAGACTAGCTAAAGCAAAATCACCTGAATATTGCCAAGAAGGTGTTGATGCAGCAAGCTTCAATTATGAAATCTGCATAATCTGTTTTCCAAGTTTTAAGTGAACACTCTGGCTAAAGAAAAAGCCCTATAAAGACGTTACATAATTCCCCATAAAAGATGTGAGATGCTGTATTATGCAATCTGCATAATCTGTTTTCCAAGTTTTAAGCGAACACTCTGGCTAAAGAAAAATCCCTATAAAGACGTTACATAATTCCCCCTAAAAGATGTGAGATACTGTATGTTAAATTAATGAAATTCTACTTCAAGACTGGCTAAAGCAAAATCACCTGAATATTGACAAGAACGTATTGATGCAGCAAGCTTCAATTATGCAATCTGCAAAATCTGTTTTCCAGTTTTAAGTGAACACTCTGGCTAAAGAAAAATCCCTATAAAGACATTACATAATACCCCGTAAAAGACGTTAAATAATGAAATTCCACTTCAAGTTGCAGTTTTTATCCTCATTAATGAGGACACCCACGATCATCAAAAAATTAAGCTAACTTAATCAAAAAGGCCTCATCAAAAAATTAAGCTCGGCTAATCTAAGAAAAAGACTTGGTCAGCCTGGCCTGGTCTCCACCCAATTAATCTAAGAGACGGTCCTGGTCAACCTGGTCTTCACTCAGGAAGCTGGTTGGATCTTAGACACCCGTACAGGACCATCCACATATGATGAGGCCAAGAAACATAAGTTTAAATGGTTATTTCCAGCTTCAAATACAGTTTGCAAGTTCTTCAAACCCTTTCGATGTTCCCTCTTCGGCGAAGGAAATGGGTTTTTTTTTTTTAAACCCATGAATTTTCTTTTCAAATATACCCAATCTTTCTGAAACCCAATGAAGGAAATGGGTTTTCTTTTAAAAAAAAAATGAATTTTCTTTTCAAAAACACCCAATCTTTCTGAAACCCAATGAAGATAGTGGCATAGAACGTATGGGGACTCCCAGTGGCAAATCCATGATTGTAAGAAATTAAAGTCACTCCGTTTGTGCTTAAGCCAGGCCACCATCCCTTCACGGGGAGTTATCGAACCTGTGGCAAATCCAATTTCATGGTTGCATTAGAATAAAGCCACTTCATTCTCCGTTTATGCTTGAATTGGGCCAAATTTCGTTTCCTTTCTCACAAACCATGTACAGATAGTGTTTTAACTTTTCTTTTCATATGAACTAAGCCTTGTTGAAAATATTCATTGAAGAAAATACCCAACGAAAATGGTACCATGGACTAAGCCTTGTTGAAAATATTCATTGAAGAAAATACCCAATGAAAATGGTACCATGGACTAGCTCTTCTTAAAGATGCCCATTGAAGATGGTATCATGGACGGGTTTAGTGACCCTAGCGCAAGTGCATGGTTGCAAGAAATCAAGGTCATTCCGTTCACGGACTAGCCCTTTTTAAAATTCCCCATTGAAGATAGTATCATGGAGGGTTTGTGGCCTGGCGCAAGTGCATGGTTGCTAGAAACCACTGTCATTCCGCTTCCTTTATACATTTAAGGGCATCATTCGTTCATGAAATTTGGCCAAATTTTGTTTCCTTTCTCACTAACTATGACATAGGTAGAAGGGGAGTGGCCAAAAAAGACGGATGCCATTATCCAGCGTCAGCCCAACCAATCGTGATGTATAAATTTTGTTTGATTTCGACGGTAGGCCTCTCAATGTTTCGACATCGAATGATGTCGACAGAATGGGAGTGGTTTGTGCTTTGGCATTACGTTGTAGAAGAACACCTAGAAAAGCATGTGTGCTGATCTGTGCTGACTTCAACGAGGTGGAAATCTAAGAAGACAAGGTCCTCCTTCCATGGGAACCCTTGGACAAAACATTGTCAAAACCTAAGTAGAGAAGGTTCTCCTTCCATGGGAACCGTTGGCCTGGAAAATATGGTTAGAACAATAATGTCAGACCATAATTTATGTTTCTTCAACCATGAGGGAAGGGACTGGTTCTAAGAATACAAGGAAGGTCTTCTCCTTCCAAGGGAACCGTTGGCCTGGAAAAATTGGTTAGGCTTATGATGTGAGAGCATGATTTTTGTTTCTTCAACCATGAGGGAAGACGACTGGTTCAAGGAAGCGGGAGAAATCACATTCTTTGTTTCTTCCACCATTAGGGAAGACGACTGGTTAAAGGAAGTAAAAGAAATTACCTTCTTTGATAACCATAAGCGGACCTTATTTGATCACCAATGGAAGTCTTCTCCATTTCCTGCGAATTTAAAACGCCCAAGACATTGAAATCCTGGTTCATTTGAAATAGCCGTATTCGAAGCATAATTCGTGTGTCGAAGATATTAAAACAATTTTGGAACTTAGTCGAAGAGCTTGAGGAAGTCTCGAGGAATGTTACCTTCTATGAGCAGCTCCATGGTGGACGTTGGTGAGACATATAAAGCAAAGCCTACCACATCACCTCATGAACTTCCCATGGGTAATGTTGCCAATTGAGAGGCCATTAATGCTTGAGAGGCCATCAAGCGGCATCAAGCACAACAAAGCTTGTGGGAAATTATTCATAAAAGTGTGGGAAATTATGCATAAAGGTGTGTAGCTTCTTCCACTTAATTGATCCTGAAAAAGGTGTGTAGCTTCTTCCACTTAATTGATCATGCAAGTTCTTGTTAGTAAAACAAAACAAAATAAAAACAAAATAGCTTGAAATACACAAAGGTAATTATTATCACACAAGTTGTAGTTGCTTCACAAAGGTTTCATATTATGGATGGCAAAGGAGACATGCAACTAAAGAGCTGAACTAAGAGTATCTCAACCCCCAAATATGGATCGGTTGTCACGCCAATTAGGATTATATTCACTTTAAGCCATTTATGAGCCAGGTGACAAAGTGGGAGACCCTAATCTAACCTACAATGAAAGACCTAAAGCTAAAACACCAGATCAAACTATGGCAATAGAGTACGTAAGATGTGTAGCTAAATGAAACCCTAGATCTAGAATGGTTAGCCATCGCTAAGGATGTTTTGGATTATTATGGTTCAGATGGTGAAAATGTAATCCAAAAAGTTTAGTTTCAATTGTTATGGAATTATTATGTGGTCTAGGTTGTGAGTGCTAGTGTAAATGATTAATGTCGCTACCCTGGGGGATTGAAGGTGGAAAACGATAGTATACCCAGAGTGATGAATTGAGAGACAATTAAAGTTTACTAAGACTTGATTTTGACGACTTTATAATAGATCTAACATTATCCAAAAGTACAAGCCAAACCAAAACTTGAAACCCAAAAAGATGACTTCTCTAGCAAGGAGGAAAATGGAGTCTAAAGATGACGCCCTAGGGAATTAAGGGTTTTGAGGGATGGCTAAAAAATCCAAATTTTAAGTAAAACAAGCCCGATGAATTTTCCAACTTACTAAACTAGGGTTTGAAGAATAAAAAATATTCAATGACAACTGGATACAAAAATAACATGGAGAAACTTACCATGATCACTTACTTGATGTTTAAGATTGTTGAAGTGATGAGGACTATCTTTGCATATATCAAGTGGAAGAATGATGAAGATCCTGCTCCAAGTGAATCGCCCAAGAACCCTCAAGTGCGCCCTCTTTCCTATAAAGCCAAGGAAAAACCAATGAGATCGACTAGAAAATCAAGTTATTGTTGACGAGAGACGAAAGATAAGAGAATAGAAGATCATAAGACAAAAATACTCCCTATAGAAACAAGATCCGAAAAGACAAATAGGGTGGGTCTCCTCCGTAAGTGCGCCCCCCTCCAAATCGATCTCCCTATGAACAATAAAAATTGGATCCAAAAAATATACGATATGTATCCACCAAGATCTTCCAATGCAAGCAAATGATAGTTCCAAGCAATCACCGAGAACAATAATCCACACTCACACAAGTAATTGAGTCACAATATTTTTTCTATTAGAAATCCAGAGCCAAGAGCTCTTTACAATGAAAGTCTCCTCCCTTAAATAGATTCAAGAGAGACTAAAACCCTAACCACTTTTTGAACGAGTGACTAAGATTGAAAGATACAATGTTGATCATCGACGATGGAGATCTTTTTACTTTTTACATACATGGATCATAATGACCAAATCAAAGGGGGGCGCACTTTTGTCCAATGACGCCTTGGGAAAGGCAAAATATACATCAAGTGAGATATGACAATGATGACACAAAAGGACGATGCCTTAGGGACATAAATCACCTTAGGCCCCTCAATGTATAATGACATAAGATATAACATGACAATACATCAACTTCAAATGGGAAGTGCCCCCTCTCCAAGAAGACGTCCTCCCTAGGACCAAGATAAAACATGATAAGTGCTCCTCTGAAAGGTACAAGGCATGTAACATATGTAGAAGGCCTCGTTTCATCATAGCATAACATTCCCAAGCAATTTCCTAGCCAACATTAGCCAAATCGTTTTTTTTCTGAAGTAGCCATGGTCATTTTTTTTATGAATAAAATGCTTGAAAATCACTATTGTAGAATAAATGTTCCATTATTTCCTTTTCCTTTGCCCAAAATATTAATATGAGTGTACCAGGTGAATCTCAAACCTCAAAAATAGTAAAGATGACTACAAATACCATATATATCCATCTAAATATGCATATGAAGGTCAACACCATGTCCAATAATAAAAATATGACCATAATAATAATAATAAGCCATGATATCTCTATATAATGGCCACAAATCATCAACTGAGCTTGGAAATGGTGTATTGGACATATCTAGAAGATAAATATGCAATCTCGAACCCTATAGTAAAATTGCCTTGATAACTACGCTGACCAAGTCAAAATACTCAAAATGAAGGGTGAGCAATAATATGAATGGTCTTGTATGCACCAAGGATTAATGAAGCTCACATGAAACATATATAGCATAATAGTGGTACAGTAATACGAATAAACGCATCACTTGAGTTCGAGTAACCATTAGATCCTTCATAAAGCCCCTTATGTATGCTCGCTTACAAACTTAAACCAGATTGTTAGGACAGGTGATGTGGAAAAACAAGGCTAAGTTCAATGGGATTGACTTGTATGACTTTAACCACGTGATCTGTCATAAATCAAGGGATACAAAACTCCATAATGGCAATATGCATGATAGATAACAATCAGGGAAAAGGTGTCTCGCAAATGGGTATGGTGCTAGGGAAATCTCCAGTAGACTCTAACGATCATCCTTTTTCATAATTCAATTTATTCAACTTTAAAAAGCATTTCACATTTCACAAGATAACTAGCCAAACTCCAAGGGCAAGTGCCCTAGAAAACCTTGCAAGCCACAGATAATGAATCGGCCTATCCCTATTGTCAGCAAGCATCCATAGCCTCGACGGAATTGCCACCTTGTTGCCCTATAGGGGCAAATGACCTTACATCATACAAAGGATGAGTGGTCATCCCTTGGCAATTGACTAGTTTATTTACTTTTCTTTATTTTGGCCTAGTGTTTAGAAACACAACTAATCACAGTTGGCCTTGCATCCATTTAGATATAGCATTTATGCATTATGATGCATTTCATTTCACAAGGCACAAGTTGCTTCAAGGACTAAAAGAGATACTTTCACACCTTAGAGACGAGACACGGGGAAACATGGAGTCAATCATGCATAGAGGTCAAGGTGGGGGGAGGTTTGTCAATCTCATAGGTCCAAGTCATAAGTCAAGGGTAAAATCAAAATGGAAGAAACTGAATGTATGAAGGCAAGTGATAGGTGATGCCATCATAGCAAGGGAATTGATAAGTCTACATAAGGTAGGCAATACTAGTGATCATACATATTGACCTTACATAAAAGATCCTCAAACTACTCATAACACAAGTTACTCAAACCAAAATAATACCACTGTCAGCTAATCATGTTAAGTCGCAACTACTAACATAAACAATAGAGACAATCGATAGATCCAAATGCAACCTGTATGGCTGCTCAACCATATACATGTCTCTGAAACCACGACCAGAGGAAATACATCGTTGCATGCTCTACTACTCCACAAATGAACCATGACTAAACCAAAATCATCTCAATCGGGTCATATTGAAACGGTCCTGGAAAGGGGATACTGAATCAATGCTCCTCGTAGCTCTAGATAGCACTGGAAAATAGATCTCCCTCTGGTCATCATGCATGTGGGAACGTCCACCATCATGAAAAGGACTGGCTCATGTCTCTAACAAAAATGATCTACATCTTAGTAACTCCAGCTACAATATATGTGGTAACAGAAATGAGGGAATGCAAACCACAACAAGAAGCCAATGCTAGAACAAATTTAGATTACCCAATGGTCAAGCAAATACATGTAGTGTCACTTAGGATATGTGAGCTTCAAATGAACCCAACAATCTCCCTTGGGGAAGCCTATTTTTTCCACACTACATGTCAAATAACTTGAAGAACAAATGGGAGAAAACTTGCCCCTTGGAGGAATATGGGAGCTATGATGAAAATTCAACACAATTCCAAGTAGCATAACTTTTCTCTAAATTTATCTTGCAATATCCATACCCATGGCTTCCTTCTATAGGCCAAGAGGTGGCCAAGAAACCAAGTCTGAACCCCATCACCTCATGAACTAGTTATGAGGTAAGCAAAGAGGAATATTCTATGCTCCCCCATCATATGAAGAGACAAGTTCGAATTTTTCTTGTTGAGGAGCTTTCATGAGCTTTCAATGCATGGTTGGTGGTTGAGATCCTGTTGTTTTGACAATCACGCGGATATTGAAAGAAAATCCATGCTAGGCTTTCGCGGGCGTAGAGTTGGTAACACGCGCAGTAGAGCAAGTAAATAGAGACTTAGCCGTGCAACCTTTTCTTTTGACTGTTTTTGGCATTTTTGAGGTGTTGGCCCTAGGAACTCGACGAAAAAGAAGAGAGTAAGTCGAATACGGGAATTCGACCTGTTTTTGAGAAAACACTAAATGTAAAATATTGGAACAGTAAAATATTGTTTCTTACTTAAAAATCCAATGTAAATAGGATAGAAACTCCATAAATGGATTAATATATGAATAATAGATAAGTGATTATATTACATTTACAATGATGGGTCTTATATAATCCCATCGTGCCTTTACTAAGAGGCATGTCTTTTTAATCGTTTCCTAATTGAAAAATGAAATTTTTTATGATGAGCGCTGTAACCCTAGGTTTTACCCTAGCCGCCGAAGAAGAACATGGCCGTTAGGACGACCCTGGTCTTGTCCATCTTTCTTTTCTGCAGGGCTTGCAGATCGAAGACGATGATGCATGCATAGCTTTGCATTTCTTGGCCGCGATTTTGAAAGATGACGGCACTGTTTGCGGCTCTCAATGGGTTCAAGGGAGTTCGCAGTATTCCGGTCTTTTTTTGGATGCCTTTTATTATACTGCTTTTAAACTATTTTTTCAACATTTAGTGGATTTTGGGGCGACTTGCCTCCATAGGATCGATTCCTAGAGCGGCGAGGACAGGAGGACGGGTCCTTTTCTTTTTCACTGCGGATTTCTCCGGACATTTCAGTACTGGTATGTAGAACTCTTTCGGGTTGCATGCCCCATCAGTGCTGGTCATCACAGGGGTAAGGAAAGAAGGGCGAGCTGCGCGATCTATTCAAGACCGGTAGAGGCATATCTTTCCGAAGATGAAGCGTATGATTTTACTACCTGTCTTTTTTATTCGGGATTTAAGACAGCTGTAGGAAATTTTCAAATTTTTGTTAAACTGCCATCAGGAAAAACTTTATTGCTGTGGGTTTTTGCTGAAGATACAGAGGAGACTCTAAAAACCCTGATAGTGCAGAAAGAGGGCTACTCCTCAACTCTTTTTTACATTCTGCATGAGGGTAAAGTGTTGCAAGAGGGTGATACGTTGAGGGATTGCCAGATTAGCAAGAATTCTACTGTGCATGTGCTGTATCGTTTGCGGGGGGGATCAGTTGGGAACAGAGGAACAATAGGTCCCTCTTCATACAAAGATGCAACTCGTACAAAGGGGCCACAGCCCACAGCAGTTCCACCATCTACACAACCCAAGCCGTATATTGTGGAGAAACTGGATGCTATCCCATCTCTGGAGGTCAAGAATACAGAGGTAACACAACTATTCAGTACTCTACAAACACATGCTCTCATCTGCCGTTTTAATGGTTTTTGGCCCAGATCTTTTGATCTTCATAACTGGATCTATACACACTGGACAACAAATTGTCAAATTCTTTTATGTTCCAAAGGATTTTTTGTTGTACAGTTTGAATCAAAGGAAGACTATCAGAATATCATTGAGCAGGGTCCTTGGTTTTGGGGAAGAGCGGGGCTATTCTTAACCCCCTGGTTCCCTGAGTTTGATGCCAACTCGATGGTGGTAACCAAAATGACGGTATGGGTGCGGTTGCCCAACCTGCCCCTTCCTTTCTGGCATCACCTAGTACTGGAAGACATTGGCAACCTGCTTGGGAAGTTCATTAAAAGTGATTCTGATTTGAATGAGCAGGGGTTATTTACTTATGCAAGAATCTGTGTGGAGATCGACCTTAGCAAAGGTCTTCCTGATAGAGTCCAGCTGATATATGAAAAGCATAAATGGATCCAGGCATTGGACTATGAAAATACTGCTTTTAGATGCAGATTTTGCCATTTGATAGGACACTTACAAGATTCGTGCCCTCTTTCAAAACGGTTCCCCAAAAAGAAACAAGGGATGCATCCAAAAAGGAAAACATGGCAGGCAGAATATGCTCCCTCTATTGATGAGGATTCAGAGGGTGAGGAGGGCGAACCAGCAGAACAACAAAAGGATGAGGACAATGAGGAAACAATGCATATAGCGAAAACAGTGGAGGTACGTCATTCAGAATCAACAACTGCCGGTAAGGAAGCAATCATGGAGCAACAAATGGATATTTCCTTAACCGGGTCAAAGCGTGCACATGAATCAGAAAATTCAGACTCAGATAAAGATAAAACGCCTGTCCAGCTAGCAGTAGAGCAGGTGAGTAAAGAATTGATTGTCGCTGCACCTCAGCAGGGGGGATGGACAGAAGTGAAAACAAAGAAGAGAGGGAAGAAAGGGAAATTAGAGGATTATTATAAAATCCCTAATTCCTAGAAAACTCATGTAATATTATTGTTTTATGTTATTTTTCTGTAGACCAATGGTCTTGTCTCGGATGTGCTTAAGCACCTACAGAATGTAATTTTGTATCGCCTCGGCTTGAAATAAAATTACGCTTTTTTTTCTTGGAAAAAAAAAAGAGGCATGTCTTTTGATTTAGTTAATTAATTAATCATTAGTATTAATATTGATGATGATGATATATATTTTTTTTTCCAAGAAAAAAAAGCGTAATTTCATTCATCTTTCGAGATCAAAATTACATTCTGAATATTCATTGAAGCGTGAATTCTGGTCCACCATAAATTGGTTCCATTCGAGAGACTCTATGGTCTTCTGTTAAAAGATTAAAAAAAGAGCATACACAGATGCTGTTCCAGAAATTTTATGATCAGTACAAGGCTCTGTACATATGTCAACATAACAATAAAATTCTGTCTTTTGTTGTTCGTGCTACTGCACTGCCTTCTATAATTAGAGCCTATGTGCATACATAGTTGCGATCCAAAGAGACTGATCGCACGCATAAATTATATCGTTTACTGTTCATGCTTACAACGCTGCTTTCTTTAAAAACATAAGTAAATACAGAAATGCGATCCAACAAGACTATGATCGGAGCCATAACTCCTTACCACTGTAATAGATAATGTTTACAGTTCTTAAAACATATTTAGTGACCTGGATACTGCCAAAATAAAGACAAAGGATAGCCTGTCGAGTTTCAAAAGAGATCCATAAACGGCCTGTGATAAAAAGCATGCGGCCTGCCATCATGTATTTCTTTCACTGTCCAAAAACCTTCTGCCAACCTGAGCCCATCCTTAGATGCTTTGTCTGCTTCCTTGTTGTTTTCTCTGTACACATGCCTGCATGTAAAAGAGTCAAGACGCTGAAGGAGCTGCCGGATGGAGTAAATAATATGAGAAAGTCTCAGATGCCTGCATTCTTGAGTTTGATTTATCCAGTTTATAACATTCAAAGCGTCTCCCATGAAATTTAATTCAGTGCATCATTTTTCTAATGCAAACATCAGAAGGAATTTGAGGCTCATTAACTCTGCAAAATTATTTGTTCCCCCCCCAAGTCCCATAGACAAAACGAAGACAAGTGACTCAGCAAGGTAAAGAACTGCACCTCCTCCACACAGGTTGTTTTGTGCTACCCCATCGAAAAAAGCCCACGGCTTGGTTCGGTCTAAAGCCACTTCTAAATGCCTTCGTTCTCATGCATCCCTTAAGTGGACAGGAAGAGATTTGTAGAAACCCACAGCCAAAGACCCTGTGATGGCCCGTAAACTTGGAATATCTTTAAAAATTGCCTTATTTCGAGCTATCCATATCCCCCAGATGACCAGCAAAGGTAGAGATTTAAGGAGTTTTTGAGGTGCCCTCCTCCACCAGGATTCCCATGCTGCCCCAATAGAGTCCCCTTCCCAATGACAATTGAAACCAACCAGAGTGGAAACTTCCCTCCAAACCGCAGATGAGAAACTGCATGTAAAGAACAGATGATGTGTGGTTTCCAGCTCCCGTTTACACATCACACACCAGCCCGGCCCATGAAAAGTTCGCTTCTGTAGCACATCCCAGGTAGGTACCTTGTTATTTAAAACACACCACATGAACAGCTTTGTTTTAGCTGGGCACTTAAGCTTCCACAATGGCCTCCACCACTAGACTTCTTCCCTTAATTCCACCCCTGCACTTAAGAATAAGTACCCTGCCTTAGGAGTATAAGCACCCCCCCGGTCAGCATCCCACACCAATGAATCCTCATGTTCTGACAGAATAATATGGGCCCTGTTCAGTTCCCTGATGTAATTCTCCACAAATCCAATCTCCCTCTCCCCCAGCCCTAAGGAGTTAGCCCTTCTCCATAATTGAATCCACGGTTCAGCTGGCCTAGGAACAGCAAGATGATTTAAAGTTGTGATCCCTACATGGCCGAGAGCCTCAATAACATCAAGTGGAAGAAGATGTTGCTGAGTGCAGCCCAACCAGGGATCCCTACCAATCAGAACACTTTCCCCATTTCCAACATCCCAGGCAAGATTGTTTTCGATCAGATTAAAAGATTTAACAATCGCCTTCCATATCACCAACCCCCCTGTATGTGATTTCCTGGGATTTCTAATCCAATCTACCAGCCTCTCCCCAGGGACATATTTCTGAATAATAACCTGCATCCACAAACTGCTAGACTTCACCAGTCTCCACCCACCCTTAGCAGCCAAGGCTTTTGAGAATAGGAAAATGTCCTTTAGCCCCCATCCTCCTAATCCTTTTGGGACTGCAATCCTTCTCCAATTAACCCAAGGAGTAGTCTGATCTTCCTTTTTTCCACTCCATAAAAATCTGAAGCAAATCCTCCTAATCCTTTCAAGAATCCCTTTCGGTATCCAGGAAAGGGCCATCCAATATACCGGAATAGCCTCCAGCACAGCTTTAACTAAAACTAGCCTACCTGCACGAGACAACCACTTGTGACTCCAGACCTTTAACCTTTTTTCAACCTTCCCAACCAACCAGATCCACTCCCGTTTCCGATAAAGGTTTTCTTTCAGATAAAAACCAAGATATTTGAGCCCTTCATCCAATCCAGCTATGGGAAAAGGAAAGATCCTCGAAAGTTCAGCCTCCTCTTCCGGTCTTAACAAGTGGGTAGTCAAAGAAGATTTCTCATAATTTATCTCCATTCCTGTAGCCTTTGAGAAGAGTTCTAAAATCTCTTGCAAGACTCGGGACTCTCTTCTGACGCCAGAGCAGAAGATCAGCACATCATCCACAAAGAGCAGATGTGTAATATTTAAATTTGGAGCTAATTGTATCCCAGAGAAGCGGCCCTCTGCTCTAGCTGCTCTGATAGCCCTGCTAAGTCCTTCAACAACAAGAAGAAAAAGGAGTGGAGACAAGGGGCACCCTTGTCTTAGCCCTCTCTCTGCATGAAAAAAAGGTGAGGCCGCTCCATTGATCAGCACTGAAAAAGAGATAGTAGTTATACAAGACATAATCCAACGAATAAAAGAGATGCCAAAACCAAGATGGGTTAGAAGCAACCTCAAATAAAGCCAACTAACTCTGTCAAAAGCCTTAGAAAGGTCAATTTTTAGGATAGCCCCCTTCAGCCTTCTGGTTTTTAAATTGTGAAGACCTTCCTGTGCTACCCCTATTGCCTCATGTATCTGGCGCCCTTCCAAGAACCCAAACTGTTCAGCTGAGACATGTGCTGAAAGGATTGTTTTCAATCTTAGTGCAATTACTTTTGATATAATCTTATAAACACAATTACACAGGGAGATCGGCCTGAAATCATTAAGTGAGGTTGCATTATCAGACTTTGGGATGAGAGCAATAAAAGTGGAGTTGAAGCTAGCCGGAATCCAACCAGGCAACCTTGAATCCTCTACCACCTGCAAAAGGTCCCTCCCCAGAATATCAAAGAGTCCCAGGAAAAAATCAATTGTCCACCCATCTGGCCCTAGACTTTTATCTTTCTGAAAACTTCCCATTACCTCCTTGAGTTCTTCTTCCGTTAAAGCCTTCACAAGATCCCTATTTCCCTCCTCATCCACAAAACTGGGGAACATTTGAGATAATCTAATAACCTCTTCGATTGAAGCCTGTGGAGGTGCTTTGAATAACTTCTGAAAATGATTGACCCCACACCTGGCCTTAGCTTCAAAAGCTACATGAGTACCCTCCTCATCCTATAAACTCCAAATAGTATTAACCACCTTCCTTCCTCGGGCATAGGCATGAAAAAAATTTGTGTTATCATCCCCGCATTCCAGCCAGATAGCCCTGCTTTTGAGTCTCCAAGCTTCCTCCTTTTCTAACAGCAGGGTATTACGTCTGCCCTCCAGCCTTGTCAAAGCCTCCTTGGAATCTATAGTAGAGAACCCACCTCCTTCTCCTTCGTATATCAACAACAGTTCTGCTTCTATAGTCTTCAACTCGGCATCATCTTTGTTCCTCTTTGCGATTGACCACTCTTTGATATGCACTTTAAGTCTTTTGATATTGTCTGCAAACTGGATAGCAGTCGATCTATCATTTGCCCCTTCAAAAGGGTTCCAGTGAGAGAGGAAAATGGTTTTGAAGGTCTCGTCCTGTAGCCAAGACTTATTGAATTTTAAAGGGCTCGGAGGATTGATAGGCCCCTTCTTGATTTCAAAGAATATAGGAAAATGGTCTGATGAACCCCCGCTGCCCACCCATTGTCTAACCATGAAAAATCTATCCACCAGCTGCTCAGCTGCCAAAAAACGATCAATTTGTTTCGCCACCCTCGCATCCCCACTTCGGTTGTTCCTCTAGGTCGGTTTTAATTTGACAGGCTCAATGTCCAGCAAGCCCTTCTCCATCAGTTTCTGAACAAAAAAACCCGCCAGAGAGTCCACCTGGGCATGAGGCCCCCAAACCTCATTGTGCCCCAACGAGAAGTTTAAATCTCCACCCAGAACAAGTCTGTCTCCACTCACCAAAGGGTTTTGTAGGAGGGAATCCCAAAAGGTAACTCTATTAAGGTAAGGCCCGTAGACATTTACCACATTGAGGGAAATCCCCAAATCTGCTGCAAACACCTCAATACCCAGCACAGCCTCTGTACCCCAAGCATTAATCAACTTAACACTACTATTTTTCCATCCCATCGCCAAGCCCCCGGAACGCCCTCTAGCATTCAAAGTCAAAAAGGACCAACCTGGAATCCAACTTTCCAGTCGTTCCGGTATCACCTCTCCTACTCCTAAAGTCTCTTGTAGCAAGATCACATCCGGGCGTTCAAGAGTAAGCACCCTGATGAAGGCTGATTTCTTGCCAGGCCCAGCCAGCCTCCGACAGTTAAAAGACATGATCTTCATTAGCGACCTTTCTTCTTGGCCTTCTCCGCTCTAAGAGCCTTTTCAATCGAAATTTGTTTGCCTCCCAAAATATCTTCCCTTGCTCTGGACTGAACCTTAAAGAGATTTGTTTTTCTGCCCCGGCCTCTTCTCACCGGCGAAGGGTTTTTTCCCATCCCAGACGAAGGCTTTTGACAAGATCTTAAAAAATATCCTGAATCCGTAGAGTCTGGTGGGGAGGGACAGGAATCTTCAGGAAGAGAGACAGGGTCTAGTTCCAAAACAACAGAGGATGGTTCGTCCATAGCAGGCAAAATGACTAGCTCGACAGCAGCAGAAGCAAGAGAAGGATGTGAGGCCATCCCCGGGAAGGTATCAGCAAAGACAAGAGGTGCAGGGAGAGACAGAGGGGTTCCAGAATGGCCCGAAAGGGAGAGCTTTCTCAGGCCTTCTATCCAGTCGAAACCAAGAAAAGAAACATTATTCAAAAACAAGTTAACATTTGACAAAATGGGAAAAGAGGGAGTACCAGGGCCTGAGGGTTCCCCAGGAGCCGACCCAAATACCGGAAGTGTATCCTGTACCATCGCATCTTTTACCCCATCGTCCAGCAATTCTTCAGGGAAATGCAGCTCTTCTGAAGACGAATCACTGCCCAAATCATCCGCAGATGTCTGGGCCGAACCAGAGGAACCATCGGCCTTCTCCCTAGGACCCTTACGTGCAGCCACATGATCTTTCTGCCTTCTACCGTTCAAAGACCGCCCTGGCAGAGTGCATGCCGAAACCGGATGCCCATAGACATGGCATCTTCTACATCGAAAGGGAACATTCTCATAATCCAGTAACTGAGGTATGATCTCCGGACCCCATTCCAAATTAATCGACTCTGCCAGACCCTCCCTGAGGTTTATGTTTACCAAGATCCTCGCGACCTTCTTCTCCTTTGTTTCGCGGAATGAGAGATCCGCCTCCAGAAAAGACCCAATAATATCACCTATCCGTTTGAAGTGATACAAATCCTAGAAATGTAATGGGAGTGCAGGCATTCTCACCCAAATAGGTAAGACATCCACCCTTTCTTTGCTGGCATCAAACATAGGACTCCAGGGTTTTAGAAGAACAGGTGAATGGTCAATATGCCAGCTCTTATTCTGTATCCACCTTAAATCCTCCTCCTTCTCCAAAGTGACCGCGAACCATCCTCTAGTTAACATCTCTACCTCCGGGATGTAGCCACACTGTGCTCCCCAAGACGTCGCAGCCCAATCAGAAATGGTTTTTTTCGCAAAATTCCTTCCCAAAACCCTCCCCACCAAAGTACACTTTGCCATCCGCAGAACGCTGTCCCAGGCTATATCCTCACCGACTGCGTAATTCCGGAGCTGCTTATTTTTTATCCAATTCTTTCTTCTCTTCTTTGATGCTCCACTATCCACAGCTTGCCTCCCATTTAAATCACCAGAAACCCTTGAACCTCCTCCAAAGAGGTCCCTTCTCGGAGACCCAAAACCTCTCTGTTCAGCTACATCCAGCGTCATCCTCCACTCATCATCCGATGTCTCTCTGCTAGAAACCTTTCCCTGCAAGACTTGGCCGACCTCCCCATCATCAGTCCCCGATGCGATACCCTTCACATCTCCGAAACCTTCCTAAGAAACTGTTGCCTGAAATTCTGGTATCCGTGAAGATAAAATGCCCACTTCCCTCTAGTTCGATGACCCCAACCAAACATCCGACCACTGAATAGTAGACTCCTCCTGGGTGACAGCCGTTAAGAGTTCCGGCGAGAAAACAAGGAAGTCAGACGGAGAAGAAACGGTTTCCAACCCTAAAGTCACCAAACTTGCCGATCCCACCACGTCCTGGCCCAGTCTTGGAATATCCACCAGCTGCTCCATCGTCCCTCCACCTGGCACCTCCCAAATGTCAGAACTCTCCAACCTGTCACTAAAGTAGTCTAGCTCCTCCAAATCCTCCATTAATGCCAAGAATGGAACCGTTTGCAGTCAGTGACACCCTCAAAAACCTTGCAAACCCCAAAACCCAACCACCGTCACGGGTTATCTTCAGCCAAATCCAGCAAAGTCAACGAGAGCTCACGGCACAAACCTAGGGCACACTGATTTTTAATAAAAAAAGAAGCGTAAAGGCATGGCAGACCTCTAGCCAGAGCTAGAGGCCTTGGGCGTCCGTGCCCACTACCAGCCAACCACTGCCATCACCATCATACGCTGCCAAACCCTACGCCATCAAACCCTCCCATCGCCGCCAAGCTCCAGAGGTCTTCCATCATGTTGTAATCGTGTTATTGTGCACCTGTGATTGTTTTCATGATGATGATATATATATATATATTATGTTATATTTTTATTTATATAACATTGCCTTCCCCTTAGAGAAGCTTTGTCCTCAGAGCTTAGAGAAGACATGGCTTACGTTTGATTTTTTTATTTAATGTTATCTCTCGATATTTTGTGTTTAGTCATTGCGACATTTAATGAAACGAGGCGATACTAGTTACGAATTCCCCAGAAGAACTGTCGCATCGTCTTTGATGTGGTCCATCCCAAATCTATTTTTATCGAAGCTATTTGATCATTTTGTGGGATGGGTCTTCTTGTTTGTTGTTTTGTATTTTGATTTGATGTTCTTGCTCGTCTGGCCTTATCTCTCCTCTGTGTGTGTTCATTTTGATCTTGTCGTCGGTCAAAAGGACATTTATAATTGGGGTGTCAATAAGGAGTTTTTGTTGTTTGTTCTTCTGTTGGATTGACTTCTTTTTTAATTGTATTAATGACTGGATTTGTATTTGCTTCTTTTTCCTCAATTTCTTTTTTTGAGCCCAAAGGTTTTGATGTCCTTTCTTGGATGTTCACCAACTTGCTTCTGAGTAAATCTTTATCATTCTTAAGTTTCCTGATCGTTTCTTCTTGCGATTTCACATTGTCTTTAAACTCTAATAGTTTCTTTTGCAGATCTCGAGTTTCCTCTTTTAACGGTTGTTTGCTTTGAAACTTATCATTTGCCTTCTTGATTTGTAGAAGTAATTTCTGGTTATGATCTCTTAGATGAGAGATCTCTTCTTTTTAACCTGCAATAACCTTGTTGAAATCGTTCTGTATCATCTGTATTGATTTCTCATTCCCCTGCGACAACATCTTTGATATTTCTTTGAAGTCTTTAGATGATGCGACCTCTGATTTTGTCTTCATGTTAATGTCATACAATGTGATTTTTTTCTTTTTGTAGGAAAATGTCATAAACTTCTTTTCAACATTTAAGATAAAAAGTCCTCAATGTTTCTAGCCATGGTAATCCCAAAACTAGGTCACCGTCACTACTCCACAAGGATTTAACTATAAATTGGGAGACATCAGTATAATCTCCAATGTTTCATTGTAAATCGCTTATTGCATATTCTTTGTTTTTCGAAAAGTCTAACCTTTCACCTATATTTGAGTCCGGAATCACTAACTCATTAGCAAATTCATCACTAATATAAATATTGTGTTCGCCGGGAGCAATAGAAATAGTAATGTTTTTTCCTCTAATCGTTCCTTTTATTTGGAATAACTTTGAAACATAAGTTCTTAAAGTGCTTGAAAATCTTCCATGTTTTTTGTCATGAGACTCTATTTTGTTATGCTTCTTATCCCAAGATATATCAAAGAAAGACATATTTTATCTTGTATAGTATACTATACTTTTCAATAATTAATTTATTTCCCTAAATACTTCTTGTAGATTGGGTGGTTGGGAAGAATGATTGTTACTTTCCCCACCTAAGTTTAAATCCCACTTGCTTCTTAGTAGTAATTATTATGCACTTTTAGATTTTTGTTCCTTTAAGTTTTGTAAAATGCTACTAGATTGGGTGGTTGGGAGAAATGAGTGTTCCCTTCCCCACTTAAGTTCAAAATTCACTTGCTTCTCAGTAGTAATTATTATGCACTTTTATATTTTTTCCCCTTAAGTTTTGTAAAATGGTGTAGATTGGGTGGTTGGGAGGAATGAGTGTTACATTCTCCACCTAAGTTCAAATTTCACTTTTTTGTTTGTTGTTGGAGAATAAACCCAAACCCACTTATTAAGAAACTACGTGTGGTTTTACTTTTACCATTTTTTTGTTTTACTTTTACCTCTTTTTTTTTTTGAAGGACAAGGTCCTATTTTTTTGTTTTTCCTTTTCCCCTCATTTTTTTTCTTTTTTTTTATTCTTTTNTTTAGAATGTTGAGCTCTTAAACTATTTCTTGTGTGCACATTTCTTTTCTTCTTTTTGATCTTTGATTTCCTTTAAGTATGCAAGGGAATAATTTTATTTTTTTTTAACAAGATTTTGGATAATGGCCAATGAACTTTTTTTTTTAAATCTTGGTCAAAGACTTGGGTTCAAAGAATGAAATGTTTATTAGACAAGGTCTAATAGAGGGTGTGGCCAAGGGACAGAATCAAAACTAGCTTTGATACCACTGGAACAGTAAAATATTGTTTCTATAGGAAAATCCAACGTAAATAGGATAGAAACTCCATAAATGGATAAATATATGAATAATAAATAAGTGATGATTTTACATTTACAATGATGGGTCTTATATAATCCCATTGTGCCTTTACTAAGAGGCATGTCTTTTGATTTAATTAATTAATTAATCATTAGTGTGTGTGTATATATATATATATATTATATTATATTTTTATTTATATAACAGAAACTTCAACAAAATTCCAAGAAGCATAACTTTGCTCTAAATTTATCTTACAAGATCCATACCCATGGCTTCCTTCTATAGGCCAAGAGGTGGCCAAGAAACATCTAGATCCAAGTCTGAACCCCATCACCTCATGAACTAGTTATGAGGTAAATAAAGAGGACTATTCAATGCTCCCCCATCATATGAAGAGATAAGTTCGATTTTTTCTTGGTGAGGAGCTTTCATGAGCTTTCGATGCGTGGTTGGTGGCTAAGATCCCATTGTTTTGACAATCACACAGATATCGAAAGAAAATCCACGCTAGGCCTGCGCAGGCATAGAGTTGGTAACACGCGCAGTAGAGCAAGTAAATAGAGACTTAGCCGTGACCTTTTCTTTTTACTATTTTTGGCATTTTTGACTTGTTGGCCCTTGGAACTCGACGAAAAAGGAGAGAGTAAGTCGAATCCGGGAATTCAACTTGTTTTTGAGAAAACACTAAATGTAAACATTGAGTTAAGTTAGACAAGTAGTCTACTTTGGGAATGGGAATCAATGTAAATTGGGTCGATAAAGCCTTTATAATTGTAAAGGGATTTCTTGGGTTAGTTAGATAACCGATCGACTGTTAGTTGACAACTAGTCGATGATCAGAAGAAGAATTGTGAAAAGTATATAAGTTCGATCCATAAGATGTGTGCGAACGACTAATACGATGCTTAATGGGAGGTTCCTTCCGATGGGACGATGACAAGAACAAGAAAAGATATAAACATGAGAGAATGAGAAATACATAAGAAACTCATCCATTGTAAGAAGATCTTGAGAGATGTTTGCAGACCAAAAGTGTTATAAACACTACTCATGCCAGATGAAGAGCGCTTTTGTGGTTCTTCTCGTATGGGTTTCCATGTTAAATTTATGTATCTATGATGTCTATTTATATTGTGTATGAATCTTTATGAGTGTATGAATATTTTTGCAACTGATATTGATATAATACTGTGGAATGCCGATAGTAACTATGGTAGACATGATTTAGATTTGTATGTTTTTTTATGTTGTGTATGTGTCGACAGATCATTATGATTTATATGTTGTGTATGTGTCGATGGATCATTATGCTTTATATGTTGTGTATGTGTCGACAATTGTCCATATCTTTGCTTCGGTCGAGCGGTCTGTTAACGTTTCCATGAAGAAATCCCCTTCTATAACTACAGAAGCCTGGTTCTCGTAGTCCCCATAGGTATCTCGGGTGAGACCTCACTTGCGTCATAGGTGTTGCTGACGGAGTTATACTTTGTGAAGACGGTGCCTTGGGTTTTGTTGGACGGGAAGGGAAAACTGAACCTGGGTTAGTGGAATCGACGCCAACAAATGGTTTTGTTGTTGGGACTGGGATCATTATGAAGGGGACATGTTTTGGAGCTCAATGAAGCCAAATATCCAATATTGGGTGGACTACAAAGCGCGAGGATTTGTACAAGAAGAAAGTAAGGGATCCGGATTGAATCCAACAACATGGTTAGAAAGGTATATTTACTCATATATTCACAAAAATTTCTTTAGTGAATTTCCTATTCTACTGCATGAATGGTTGGTGAAGATAACAACTCAGAGGAAAAATTTTCAAGGCATAGAACCCACAGAGTGGACTCCTCGGCTAATCCAATGGTTGGAAAGAGTCAGTAATCCAATCTCTAGGGTTGTTGACTTATGGTTTGATAGCATTTTGGAGGGATATATTACTAATATTGCAATCGACACTATAAAATCATACACTGAGACAGAAAGGGAATTATTCTCAGGACCACAAGGTCACTACCTAAAATCTGTATAATTGTGGATAAAAATGTTGGTATGTGAAAAAGATATCCTGAGGATGGAATCCGACGAGTAAACCATTGTACACGGAGGACCTGGGTGATGTCGCAAGAAAGTATTGGACAAGATGGACAGAGTAAGCTAAGATGTTCTCAATCGACAATGAGAATGAGCAAGGGGGTGGCCACCTAAGGAGTGGAAGAAGATTTTGGTCGAGAAAGAGAAAAAAGACTACAGAGGAGGTCGCAGCGCGACCAAAAGAAGGGACTGGGAGTTGGCACCACGTCTCAACGGAGAATCTTATGATGAAGAGGAGGAATATCGACTTATCTCTTAAGATGAAGAGGAAGTACCAAATCTAGAGCAGGACTACAACATACCCACAACCCCGCGTACATATTCAGCATATGAGGTAAGACCCAAAAGTGCGTTGAAGTCTGACTTTTCAAATCATAGTAATAGATATAGTTGAGATAGTAGTCAGGAAGTTCCTACTTGTGTGTAATGTTATATTCAAATTCAATTATACCCCAAGTACACAGAATGTCTGGGAGTGACATGAAGTTGCCTATATTCAATGAGAATGGGTTGGAAGAGCTAGAGCAACATTGGTTCTTGTGTGAAGTTGTCTGGATAGTGCGACAAATCCAGGATGAAGCTATAAAAAGAGACCAGATTATCACAACCTTTAGAGGTCATGGTGCTCTTGATTGGTATATGAAATTTTCTATAGTTCCCGCATGAATCCCTCGAAAGTCATTAAATCAAATCCGGATTGGACTGATAGAAGAATTCAAGAAACCCATGTCTGAGTCTCAATGTATCACAAAATTAAAGAAATCAAGCAATTGTTGACTAAGTATGTTTGGAACTTCGACCAAAGATTTAAGACTCTAATGGCTAAGGTGAGTTTCCAAACGTCGAATGTTCAACATAAATAATGGTTTATTGTTGCAATGCTACTGCATATCTGTGTTCCCTTGATGCAACAAAAGATTGTATCCCAGAGCAAAGCTCTTGAGCTTGCTATGAAATTGGAAGCTTCAATGGTTGGAGAAACTAGTGCGGGAATGATGCAAATTTAGTCTTAGCTATCCAATCTAACGTTGCAAATACAAGATATCAAAAAAGGAAAATAAATTTAGGAGGAATTTTGGTGTACAAGATGCAGAACTGAATCCCATCATAAAGATTCATGTATAGATTTCTTGAATTATCTTGCATCATGAGTGTCAGACCCAATAAATTCACAAGGAATGCCAAGGTGTCGATTTTAGCATATGAGAGGTCATCGATTAGAGGAATATTTGTATCTATAGAATATAGTAAGTGCACCTGACATCTTATATTGTAAATTCTATTGATTTGTGGGACATGACGAGAAATACTGACGAGCATACCGGTTGTTGTAGGAGAAGGCGGTCGACACATATTTGATGAAAAATGATGAACATATGCAACCCAAGCGAGCTCATGCACAATACCCTCAACAAAGAGGGGGGGGTCCTTTTAGAGGCCAAGGACACGAAGGAGGATTTGGTCGTGGAAGGGGGAAAATTATTTGTTATATTTGCGGACAACCAAGACATTTTTCCAGAGACTACACTAATATTACATCGACATGTTCATATTGTAAAGCATTGGACCACATTGTCGAAGAGTTCCTGCAGCTGATTGCTAAATTGCAGGGAAGAATCATGGGAAACCACAACTGAACTCCAAATGCAAACCAAAATATTCAGAAGATTTCTACCGAGCCTCGAGAACCTATTATTGTTGTCGTAACAAGAGGAGGTGTTACGACTGGAGGAGATCAAGTAGCACCATGGGTAAATCCGAGAGTTCGACCGATGACACAAAATAAAGTGTCGTTTGATGTCCAAAGAAAAAGGGGTCTTCTTTGATGCACATGATGAGTTCATCGACATAAATCATGCATCAACTTCTAAAACTGTCACGGTATTGGATTATGGACCAATCCTAGAAATGCCCATAAGTTTTGATCAATCATTCCAAAGAAAGCCGAAAAAGAAGGTAAGCAAGTTGAAGAAATTCGTTAAGAGTTGTTTAGCGCTTATATAAGATAAGGATGCTTTGGAAAAACTGTCAGCTCTAATATAAGAACCTCAACTAAGTATGCAACCAGATAAAAAAGTTAACCATATTGGTAAAAGACTAAAGACTGGTCGAGAGTTACGAATGAATGCTCAGATAGGTGACTATGATATGGATTTTATCATAATGGATTTGGGGTTAGATGTTAATATTTTAACAAGACAAACATGGGAAAGCATTGGGAAGTCGAGACTGGTATGGTCTCTTGTTCAACCGTGTTTAACTAACGAGTTGAAGGTCTTTCCTATTGGTCAAATGACACGGGTTACTGTCGAGGTGGAAGGACTTTAGACCTACGAATATTTTGAAGTCATAGATATTGTTGATGATACAAATATGTATCCTTCACTTGTGGGGATTGATAGGGCTATCGACAATCTAACAATCATCCATTTCAAAAAGAGAATATTATCATTTGAAGATAGAAAACTATGGTTTGTCACCCCAATTGATCCTTTGGAGGGACAAAGATATTTTGAGCAAGCAAACAACAAAGGACAAGAAGTATATATGGATAATATTTATAATATTTCCTCTGCAATGGATGACTACATCAACCCGACAACTGATGGTAAACTAATTTGGTGAAGTATTAGATCTTGTTCATCAGACTCAGGAGACGCTCTAGAGAATTGACATAATCAAATACATGAAGTATCAATGCAGAAGTGTGCAAGAATCACGAAATCTTTGCAATAGGTAGGTACTGAGGTATGTGATATACCTACTTATCAAGGAGGCTAACTTAGACACATTCCTTACAGAGTTTGAAGAAAAAGTATTGGAACCTCAACGCTTGTTAGCATTGGATGTTGCATTGAAAGCTACACCTACCAGGTTGTGGGTTTCTCATAAGCAATCTATTTCAGAATGGTCCCAATGTCAACGACTGCTAGAAATCAGATTTGGCGAAAATATTTCTTATACTGGCAAAAAATATACGGGATTGAAGAATCCTGTCGACCACATTGAAAATTGTCGCACAACATGGAGGAAATCGCCGCAACAAGAATGGGTTCATTAGTTCATACAACTTTGGACATGATACCAACAAACTGGTATACGGGATTGACGAATCCTGTCGACCACATTGAAAATTGTCACATGACATGGAGGAAATCGCCGTGACAAGAATGGGTTCATCAGTTCATACAACTTTGGACATGATACCAAAAAACTGGTATACGTCGGTTGAGATGCAACACGAAACTGTAGAATGGGAAGAGCTAGCCACTTGTTTCACACATACTTTTAGGTTTGTTGATGATAGTTCGATGATTGATGCTACTCTGCAAGTTATCAAAACCAAGACTTTTGAAGACATCCATGTTCCGATGTCAAGTTTTACTTAGAATTGTGTGACTGTTCAGGATTGGATGGAGTGTTATAACATAATTGGCAAGCCTGAAGATGATAATCCATGCGATATACATATTCCTAAATCTGAGGGTAGTCAAGCAATGGAGGGATCATGCTTATCAAATGAAGGATTTACGAATCTTGTAAAAACAAAGAAGGTGAATATGAGTTCTTCAGAGAAGCCTAAATTTGTCAATATTGGGGACTATTGGGATGATGAGACAGTAGGGAAGATTACAAATTTATTGCATGAATTCCATGATTTATTCCCTAATAAGTTTTCGGAAATAAAGGGGATTATTGGTGATATGGGAGAAATGAAGATTTCTTTGAAGCCCGACGCAAAACCTGTTAAGCAACGATTGTATAGAATATATATGAGATATAAGGAGAAGGTCAAGATAGAGTTAGACAGAATGTTAGATGCAGACATTATATAACCTGTGGAAGAATCAGAATGGATTAGTCCTATGGTTTTTCAAGACAAGAAAATTGGTGAAGTTTGTATTTGTGTTGATCTGTGGAAACTAAACGATGCCTACCTGAATGATCCATTCCCTACTCCATTCACAGATGAAGTATTGGAGAGCATAGGAGGGCAATAAGTGTACTCGTTTACTAATGGATTATCTGAGTACCATCAAATAAGGATTGAAAAAAAAATATCAGTACAATACAACCTTTGCGACAGAATGGGGATGCTTCCAATATACTGTAATGCCCTTTAGACTCAAGAATACCCCTGCTATTTTTTCTACAATAGTGGTAGTTTCTTTTAAATATTTTATCCATAAATTGCTTGAAGTATACTTTGATGATTAGATGGTATATGGTCTAGTTAAAGATCATATTGAGAATCTTAAAATGTCATTGGATGGGTGTCGACAGTTCCAAATTTCTCTTAATTTGAAGAAGTGTATTTTATGTGCTCCTTTTGGTATTTTGTTGGGTCATGTGGTCTATAGAGACAGAATATTGATGGACCCTACCAAGATTACAATTATTTTTGACCTACCACCACCCACATTAGTTAAATAGTTAAGAACTACCTTGGGGCATATGGGATATTACAGAAAATTTATCTGGGGTTATGCTGAGGTCACAACACCAATGGAAAAATTGCTAAAGAAAACTGTTGAATTCCAATGGAATGAGCAGTGTCAAAAGAGTCTGGATATTCTCAAAGACAAGATGGTCTTAGTTCCTATATTGGTATTTCCAGACTAGGAAAAATAATTTCATGTACATATTGACCCGTCATCTGTCACGCTCAATGTCGTACTTGCGCAACCAGGTGAGGGTTCTCTTGATAACCCCATTGCATTTGCGAGTAGAAAAATTGTTTATGACATAAAGGAACTATACCACTACTAAGAGGGATGGACTTACTATGGTATATGCTCTCAAGAAGTTTTGACATTATTTGTTGGTTGGTCATTTCAAGATGTTTACAGACTATTCTACATTAAAATACCTAGTCAATAAGCCAGTGTTTGGGGGGGGGGGGGTTTCTGTCAATGGCTTCTGCTATTCCAAAAAATTGATTTTGAGAGTATTGTCAAGCCAGGACAACTGAATGTAGGAATTGACGATCTATCGAGGTTAGAAAATGGAGAAGATCCTACTAGTCTCAATAATAGTCTTCCTGATGCACAGTTGTTTGCAGTCAAAATGATTGATGATCACTACAAAGACATTGTACAACTATTGACTACATGATATGCTCCAGAAGGATTCAATACAACACAAAAGAAACAATTAGTTGTAAAAGGTGTAGATTTCCAGCTGATTGTTAGGCAATTATATAAGATAAGACTAGATGAAATACTCTGTCGCTGTGTCTTGGAACATGAGTTACCGATTGTGTTGAATGAAGCACATGTTAGTGTCGTTGGATGCCACTATGTAGGAAAAGCAACAATGTACAAGATTTTACAGGCAGGATTATGGTGGCATACTCTTCATGTAGACGCTAGATATTATTGTCACAAATGTGATAGTTGTTAATGAACTGGAAAACCATCGCGATGAGATGAAATGTCGCTAGTACCACATGTAACTTTGCAAGCGTTTGATAAATGGGTTGTTGAATTTGTGGGTCCCATTAATCCAAAAAGAAAATGAACGAGTGCATGATATATAATCACAACGATAGACTACTTAACTAGGTGGGTCGAAGCAACACCAATAGTAGATTGTATGATATATACACAGAAAATGAACGAGTGCATGATATATAATCACAACGATAGACTACTTAACCAGGTGGGTCGAAGCAACACCAATAGTAGATTGTACTGTTGCGACTGCTACAAGATTTCTATTCGACCATGTCGTAACCACATTTGGATGCCCAAAAATTCTGATAAGTGATTAAGGTACGCATTTTGTGAAATTGAAAAATTAACCGAAAAATTTCAGATTCAGCATTGAAGAACAATGCCATATCACCCACAAGCAAACGACGTTGTCGATATGTTTAATAAGATCTTAGAGAATACATTGACTAAAATATGCAATGTTCAGAGGGATGATTGGGATCACAATATACCTGCAGTATTATGGGCATATCGCACAACATGCAAAAATTTGACAGGACAAACTCCATACAGGTTGGTTTATGGACAAGAGTTCATCATGCCACTAAAATATATTATACCTAGTCTCTTAATAGCTGTGATTACTGAGATGATAGATGTTGGCACAGTAGAAGAAAGATTGTCTCAGCTGGTACAGTTGGAATAATATCTCTTCATCGCAGGTTATCATTAGTGTGTCGATAAGGAGCAGCAAAAGGCTTGGCATGACTACATATTGGAGAAATCATATCCGGTTGGACTCTTAGTACAACTATATTCGGTGTAATATGCCAGCCCGTATCCTGTTTAAGCTAGCCTGTATCTAGGTCTAGGGAGGAAGACGTTCCATCTTCAAATAATAATGTGTAAATGTAATAATAATTAATGGATGATTACAATGAATTTTGGGCCTAGCTTATATAGGCCTCGTAGTGACTATTTATGAATGGTCACATCTATTCAAATATCATAATTTTACTATTAAATAAAATAGTTAAATATTCATAACATTGCCTTCCTGTTAAGGAAAGCTTTGTCCTCAAAGCTGAGTTTTGATGGTGTCGTCTTTTATCTTGGCTCTATGTCACACTGATGATTTGAGACATGCGATTTTGGTTACGACCATTGCTTCATTTTGATTATTTTGTCTTGGAATTTGTATTAAGTATGGACTTAGTGAAGTTTTGTTTATGTTTGTGCCACTTGTGTGATTGTTTGTTTTAACTATTTTTGTGTTGTCATTCATAGCATATTTTGTGTCGATTCCCTTGAACGGGTTCTCTGTGCTTATAATGCTCACAAGAACACCAGTCTTATCTTTTGTGTGATAGAGAGTATAGTTGTTTTCCTTGATGTTCTTTATAGAAGTCCTTGTGATGACATATGACCTTCGTGCGTTTGTTATTGTGATATTATTGTCAATGCCTTGATCATCGTTATTGCTAGTAACATCGGCTTGTCTCTTATCACAATCTTTGTCAAAATCATCTGTCTTCTTGTCAAATATTTCGTTTTCATTTTCTTCATTACTAGGGTATGTTATATCTTTGTCTTGCATAATATCTTGATTGATGCCATTACTCTCATTGGAAATGACATGATAGTCTACTGTATCTTCATTTTTCACATTAGCTTGGGTGGTTTGTTCTACACGGTTTTCACATCCATCTTCATTTTCTTTAAACGTTTTGTGAATAGATTTCTTTATTTTATCTATATCCTTAAGTATTTTCTCAAGGAGATTTATGAATTCGTCACTATAAGATGCCATGGATGTTTGTACAATGGATTTTGAACTTTAGAGGTAAGAAAGTTATTATTATATTTAATAATAATAATATTTTTTTCGAATAATAATAAATATTAATTAATATCTTAATATTGTTATTATTATTAATTTTTTTATAAACTGTATAATATCTTATATATAGTTTTTTTTAAGTTTTAAAAAAGTAAATATTATAATATAATAATAATATTTTATTTTTATTAAAATTTGTTTTTTGTTTTGTTTTTGTTTTGCAGGTTTTAGGGTTGGCGTGGTGGGAGGCAACCATGGAATTGATGGACGTGAACAGGGGATGAGGTAGTAGTAGTGAAAGGGATCGTGGGGGAGGACGTGAGGAAGGGGAGGAGTTTGAGCGTGGATAGGTGTGCAGGTGGGGAGGATTTGCGTGAGGGAAGGTGGCAGCATTTGGGATGGAGTGATGGCCCGATGAGGAGGATGGCGGAGCGACGACGTGGATGATGTTGGACAGCGAGAGCAGGAAGCATGGTGAGTTTGGACGGTGAGGGTAGGAAGCAGTGAGGGACGAGTGAAGATGGGGCTGAGCACGCGGGTAGGGGAGGAGCAGTAGCGAGCAGGGGAAGAGGAGCAGCGGATGGGGAGAGTGCGGTAGCAGAGTCTGGATTGTATAGGTGTGGGAGACGACCAGCAGCAGGAACATGCAAAGGGAGGAGGATGTTAAGGGGGGTGAGGAGCGGAGCGTGATGGAGCAAGGAAGAGGGTAGGGAAAGCTGCAGCATGGGAGCAACGCAGGTGGAGAACAGTTGGGTTGAGATATGAATGCGCGATGGAGGAGATATGGGTGAAATGGAGAGAAGATGAGGATATGTGAGACGAAACTGAGCTCAATAGTAGGAGGAGCCGAATCCGAGCTCAGTGTCGGAGGAGCGAATCTGCTCGGATACAACTTGGAGCAACCGTATCCGGTTGGACTCTTAGTACAACTGTATCCGGTGTAATATGCCAGCCCGTATCCGGGTTAAGCTAGCCTGTTTCCAGGTCTAGGAAGGAAGACGTTCCATCTTCGAATAATAATGTGTAAATGTATAAAATAATTAATGGATGATTACAATGAATGTTGGGCCTAGCTTATATAGGCCTCGTAGTGACTATTTACGAATGGTCACATCTATTCAAATACCCTAATTTTACTATTAAATAAAATAGTTAAATATTCATAACACATATCAAGTTCAAACAATTTTTGATAGGTGATTTCGTCCTCCTATATGACAGTAAAATTATTAAACATCCTGGCAAGTTTTGAAAACACTAGTTGGGACCATATGTTGTCATTCGTATCACTAATGGTGGTGCGGTCGAGTTACAAACATTATATGGTACACCCTTCGACGGTTGGTGAATGGAAGTCAGCTGAAACCTTATCAAGATAGTTGTACTTCACTCGACTAAAAAGATAGTGGCTGAAAATTATAAAGTCTTGTATATCCAGTTTTGTCACAAGTTTAAAATTATGTAGTGGACTATCTTTCTATCACACGCAAAAAATATTGTCGCAGACTACACATCTGTCGCAAGATAAACTTCAATCACAAGTTACAGTTGGAGTGTAGTTAATTTGGTAGAGGGAGATTTCAATGACATGCTTTTTGGTCACATTTGCCATTAAGTCAGATGATTTGAGGCCAAAATTAGAAGCCATGAATAAGTAAATCGACTACCTTTCTCTTGGGGGTTGATGGCATGGGCTAATAATTCGTTCAACAGATAGGTAGACCAATTCGTCTCCATGCCCGCAACACACTGCTCTGTTGTAGCAATGGTACCAATAGTGCACTGGTTCGGTTGCATCTTTCTGAGCAGCTTTCTAGAGATCACTTTTCTTTCATCCGATCGATTAGGCCTGGATCATGCTCCTTTCCTACAAAGAACGATGTTGGGTCAACCCTTGCAAGAGGTGGCCCAGTGATTAAAGAAATCAAGTAAACATCCATCGAAATGCGATGATCCAACCAGAGGCAGCCTCCATGGAATCAAACTGATAGTTGTTTTATGCACGTATTGACTTTCGTTGTGTGACCAAAATGGGGCATGTGCATCAATGATAATATGCCTAAATTTTCTAGTCCTCAAGCCCACTCTATGGGAACAAGTTGAATAGGTCCTTCTTCGAATAATTGCATAGAGGTCATGTACCGCGACATGTTTAGTTCATGAATGTTTCACAAATCGTGATTTGTGAATGCAAGCTTATTTAGAGTTGGTAGAATATTTGTTGTAACATGTATGCCTTTTGGGATGGTTGGCTTGACAAATGGATACTTGGAATTCTTATGAATGACTACATTAGGAGCGTCATCTTTTCATGGTGGAATGTATCTAGGGAACATTGTGGTTGTCCCAGATCCTGATGCTTTAGCATCGTGGGTAACTCTGATTCTCTGTTGAGAAAAAATGCCACGGCTAGCCATTCACTTTCTTTGTGGTGGATTGACCGACATCAGCCGCAACACAACTTCTAGAGATTCTTATACAATGGGAATGGTAAGGGGAATCCATATTGGATCCTTGAACGTTGCTAGTACTCGACACAAGGATTTTCATGAAAAAATGACTTCGGCTTCAAAGAGTTCGCAGATAGATATTTTGGCTCACAAGTCTTCACGGTTTGATACAATGAATCAACAGACTTCTGCGCAAAGATGAAATAGGTTTCTGCATGCATGAAGTTTTTAACTCATGTGGGTCTGCAATAAATGAAAATGGTGGCGGTTAATTCTGTTACATGGTTCAATCTTTCCTATCATTTCGATAAACCACCAATCGAATCATCACTTCACCCTTCATGGAGCTCTTTTTGGAGGCTCACGATTTCCTCAAGGAGGCACAAAAGTCAAAGAATTAAATTGTTATATTGTTTATTGTGCCATGGGGACACCCAAAGAGAGTTATTCAAACACTCCTTGGAACCACCATGTGCTTTCATTTATTTTTTGTTGAATGGGTTACCTTTATTTGGGTGGTTTAGTCCACTTTAATAAATTATGGTTATATTGATCCATGTATTGTATGTTGACCTCATCTCAACCATTGATTAGAACATTTCATGTTTAATCTTAGCCACTCATTTTGAAAGTGGTTAGGATTTGGTTATGATTGAGGTTTTCTCATTTCTATTTAAAGGAGAGAGCTTCTCATTTGTAAGGGGTCTTTGGCTCTTGGATCTGAATAATAGAAAGACTTTTTCTGTGGAAATTTTTCTTGATCTGCTTTGCATCTGATGTGCTCAAATGGTGATTAGCTAGTCTTCATATTCCTAGCATTGTGGAAATTCTTGTGAGATCTATATTTTTTGTGGCTATCATTGTTTTGTCTACAGGAGGGTGTTTTGACTGGAGCATTTTTGTAGGGGGACCTCAACTCGCTCGGTTCTCTTTGTCTTGGATCAGGGGTTTTTCATTAGTTTTATTGTGATCTATGATTACTTCATTTTACTGTCTTGTAGCATTCAGTTTATTTATTTTGTATGTGCAAATCTGATATGGTTGAGGTTTGCTCATGTAGGGTAGGGGGCGCTTTGGTGGCCTGGAGCTTGCATATGCCATGGAAATCACGGGGATATTATAGAATTGATCGGGATAGCAAAGATCATCACTGTTACAGACTTCTACAATATTTTCCAAGTAAGATCCAATAGGTAAGTTCTTCTTTTTCAGATCTTATTCCATTGTACCTTGCTGAAATTCAGCTTTTTCTGAAAACTCCTAAAACACTAAAAACCTAAAAATCAATAAATCAGGGAAGTGTCCGATCTTTTTACAACCATTTTTGGGTTTCATAGATTGGGCCTCCCCTACATCAAATCAACTGAAACGCTGGTCAAATTCCTCACAGCTTGACCTAGATCTTATTTTTAACCAGAAAACTGCATAACCCCCCACTGAAAAATTGACCTGCTAGGGTTTTGAGTTTTTTTGAATTCTGACTTCACAGAAGGATAGATTGGGTCCCACATAGCCTAAATCAACCCCAACGCTGTGCAACTGCTTGATCATTTGGCCTAGATCTGAAAAAGTGACTGAAACTGCCCTAGCGCCCTCACTGAAAAACTGGACTTTACCGGAAGTGATTTTTTTTAAAATCTGACAAGATAAGCTGATAAATCAAGGCTCAAGCATCCCAGAACACCCCCAACGCTCTGCTAATTCCTCCCGGTTTTCCCTAGATCTGAAAAATTAGTTTTCAGCCTCCTAGAGCCATCATCAGATTTTGACTTTTCTAGATCTAATTTTTTTGCTGATTTCCTGATTTAGGCTTATAGATCAGGTCTCCCTGACCTCTTTTCTTCCTCAACGCTGAGCCATTAGCCTCCCGGTGACCCTGAAACTGCATATATGTCCTCCCAAGCCCTAGCGCTAGTCATCCATTGAGTTGGGTTTCTTGTACCTTAGGTTTTCCGGACCAACTGCTTTCTGGTTCGTAGATCAAGGTGTCTCCCAGGTGGGTTTTTTGAAACGTTGGTTTACTACTGACTCCATTGCCCAATGCACACAAAGCACCAATCTCTTAGCCTTTGCCCTTTACCAACATTTACTGATAACTCAAATACCTTTCATTGAGTCTGATTTCTAGGTACTAGATAGTCCCAACTCTGTCCTTGTTTACCCTGTTATAGTTACGTTTCCCAAGACAGTGGTCACCTCCACTAGTTGCTAATACATAAACCCTAGAGCTAGGATTTCCATTCACCTTGCACCTTAAGTACCCTAAAGCCCCATCTAATCTTCTTCTGGTGTCTATGTCTGATCTCTCCTGTCGGGAGCAGATCCGGGTCTCCCCCATTGTTGTCCTGGACTAGGATAACCTAAAGTGAAGGCTGCCTTGATTGGCGTGACAACCATCCATTTGGGAGTCTAGGCAGTCGTGGTTCCACCCCTTAGTTGCTTGCCCCTCTACCATCCATCCTGGATCCGCCTCAAGCAGGAAACTACAAGGCAGGTGATATCATTTTGGAGCCGTTACCGGGGAGGTAGAGGCCTACCTTGGTTCAACATACCTCACCTTTCCATACGACACATATTTTTTCGGTGAATTACTTGTGTGGTTCACCTTGCGACTCCACTGAGGATCGTACCCGATATATTAATCTTAAATTCCTAGAGTTTCCCAGTAACCCTCAAGTAATTCCCATAACTTACGCAAGGAAAAACATGCAAGTGTCCAAACTCACTGTTCCCTCAAGTCATCCTTTGGCATCCCTTTCAGTTTCATCTAGCCCAATGGCCGGAGTAGCCCCTAGTGGAAATCAGACTGCTCCTCCTCCACAAAACCTTAGGGTGTTTGGAAGGAAGGCCAAGGCATCACCTTTAGATTTCTCCCTGATCCCGGGGGCCCCACATGACATGCCTGAGAAATATTTCGAAAAAGTCCCTAAGTTTGATGGAGTATCAACTACCTCCATTGAAGATCACATTGATAATGTCTGGGACCACATGGAAGCATATGGAGTTGTGGATGAAGATGTATTCATGAGAGGTCTTCTGTTTTCTCTGGAAGGAGATGTGCGGAAGTGGTTTGATAGATTACTTGCTTCATTCTTAATGGCTATGACCACTTCATCATGAAGCTTAACAGTGATGGTCTCATAAGTTGGATGGGAAGTTCCTCTTGCATCAACTATTTGACATAAAGAAGAGGGAGAATGAAACAGTCCATGAATTCAACCTGAGATTTGATAAGATTGTAGGAAACATCCCAGATGAGATTAGACCAAAAGATCAAGCGATTATTATCCATTATCTGAATGCTTTTGATGGTTGGTTGGGTTTTAATTTGAAGGATAAAAATCCAAATGACTTGAAGATTGCCCAGTTTAATGAAAAGATGGTTGAGCAGCATGCGGCATCTATGGGCAAGCAAAAATTCTTTGATCATTATGCCCCATCCACTTCTAGATCCGAGCCTAAACTCTGTAAGCCTAAGGAGCTTGTGAATGAGCCAAAAGAGACAAATGACACGTTAGAAACCATGCAAGAAATGATGAGGCAATTAACTGGTCTGACAAAAACCGTGGCTAGTTTCCATGATCCAGAGAGACATAGGAACCCTTATGGCCCTAGACCCTATTGGAACAACAATAGAGGTCCTGAGAGAGATCATAATAGAAGAAGGCCTGAGTATCCAGAGAATCATGAGAAGAGGAATGTTAATTGGTGTGATGAAAATGATGAAGAACCAACGAACACCAGTCACCCTGATGACCAACCAAGTAACATTAATTTCATGAATGATCTGTCTTACGATGATGAGTTTGGAAGAATTCTTCTAGAGGAATAGCCATGGGAGCAAGAGGAGGAAACTTGGGAGCGGGAAGAGGATTTTGTTGATGAGCCTAAACCCTCGTGTTGTGCAGTAGACATCCCTGAAACAAAAGAAGAACCACAGGTTAGAATTTATAAACGAAGAGTGGATTCCCAACCTTCTTTCTTTGACAAAAGAAAAGTAGTGAACGAAGACAAAAAGGAAGAAGAAGATCTTTCCTTAGGAGATTTGAATCTGAACATTGACATTGAGAAAGAGTTGAGCAAGATAATGTGTAGCATTCCAATAGCTGAATTGATGAATGTTCCCTCTGTAAGAATCCAAGTAGAAGAGTTCTTTGATGGTATTGGCCAAGACAAAACCTCCGAGTTTGCTTTAGAATTCGGTCACAAACAGAGTCCTGAGAGGATGCATCCTAGCAAAAATGAAAAACATCCGCCTGTTAACATACAATATGCTATCTATGAGAGAAAGAATGGTGGTCACCCTCCCTTTTACCTAACCTTGCACATTCAGAATATGCTCCTGCATAATTGCATGTTGGATTTTGGAGCAGCCGTGAATGCAATGCCTTTGCATGTCATGAAGGAAATGGGATTGGAAGTGACCAGACCCTATGGAAATGTTTGTGGCATAGACTCGAGGCGAGTGCCATCCTATGGTTTGATCAAAAAGCTTAGAGCTGATATGTTTGCATGCTCACATATCTCCACTATGATGGATGTAGTTGTTATTGATTTGCCCCCAGCATATGGAATGCTTCTATCTAGAAAGAGGGCAGCTGGTTTAGGGGGATACCTTATGATGGATCTATCATACCTTTGTGTCCCAAACTCTGAAGGAGCTTTGATCAGGATCAATAGGGAACCTTGCTATGAGAAGCATTTGGAGACTTTTGAAGAAGGGATTAAAAATACATATGGGGAAGAATTGTTGAATAATGCTAAGGCCCATTTGGTAGAAAATGCAAAGGAAGTGTGGAAATATAGGCATCCTGAAATCATGTTCATGGCAATGGAAGACTCTGACTTCTCCTCGGAAGAAAATCAAACAACTCAAAGTGTCGGGATGATTAGTTTGGAAATGCCTGAGGGTGAATGCTCAGAGGATTTAGGAAGAAATGAGATCCCATTTCAAGATCTTGTGATTGATGGTGATGAAGTTAATGATCCCAAACTTATTATCCCTCATAGATTAAATGAGTGGTTTGCTTTGATTGACCAGAATAGAGAAAGAGAAATCCAAGGACTAAAGCCTATTTATCCATGGGAAAGCCATCTTGAAGTGTCTGGTGTAGTAGAGGTTGATAATGAGGCCAGTAGCGCCCGTGCTCATGATTTAGTTAGGTCATTGTCACATTTATCTTTAGAATATGGTAGCTTAATTCAAGTCCATGATAGCTCTCTAAGTTGGCAAGAGGATGCTTTAATAAATGATGCGCCCGAAGGAGATTTTTGTCTAAATAATCTTGCAATGTTTCAAACTCCTTCAACCATGCCAATTAATGCCTTGTCTACTTATCCTCTCATTCCTAATTTTCTCCTGCCACCTGAGTCATGTAGTTTTTCAAATCATGATCTATCTCACATTCCTAGTTCTCCTGGACAACAACCTAGAGTAGAACCAGCTAACCTAGAGGGTATGCCTATTCATGTTCCTACAGGGGAAGGATCTAGCCACGGTAATGTCATATCCCATAGTCCTCATCCTTTAGAAGAATATAGAGATTTCTGGACAGTGGGAGAAACTGTTAAACATGTAGTATCTCCTCATAGTGATAAGCCTAATGCAAGTCCACAGGGGGTAAGGGAAGAGATTAGAGAGATCCTAGTTGTTAGCATAGCTATTCCCATTGATGGTGGTCCACCCAGATTTGATGTAGTGCCTTCCAGGAGAAGCTCAAAGATAATCACCCCGCAACCACAAAACATCGTTGATGTCCATCTCATGCCTATACGTAACATTGAAGTAGTTCCCAAATCGGTAAATAGGAATAGATTTCCCACAGGAAGTCAAGTCCTTATCCAAAACCACTTGCTGCATTTCCGATCGGGGCAAGCTAATGATCTCTAGGTTGGACCTTTTTCTATAGAACGTTGCGTTGGTGATGTATGTTCTCTTGTTACTAGTACTGGACGGCATATTCTGCTTCCGGTCAACCAGAGGGATTTGAGGGGATACATTCCTGACCCCACTTAGCCTTGAATCCCACTCTGTATAGTAGAGTAGGTAGGACCTGAATAAGCCTTTCCCGACAGTAGTATAAAGTTTTGCTTAGTTGTCTGAAGCTCACTTTTAAAGCTCTTAGTGTAGTTCTGTTTTCCTGCAAAAATAAAAAAAAATCAAACTTTTATTGAAAAGTTATGGTTATAGATTAGATTTATTTTCTGCTGTTCAGTTTCTTGCATCTTTATTTTCAGTATTTATATATTTTCCACATATTGTTTTGACGACCGGTTTGTGAGTTTGGTATAGCTCTGGACATGTTGCAGGTAGTCAGGTACATTCTTGGTAGCGGTTGCAGAGCTGGATGGATTGATCAAGGATGTGAGAAGCAGAGTGCGAGTACCAGAGATTCTTGAGGTTCTCAAGGGATCTTTTCAGCAGAGCACTTGTCCTAGCTGGAGCCAGATGTTATCACATATATAGTAGTCGGGCTACCATATTCTATTTTTCAGACACAATACATTTTTCAGCCAGATCTCTTACATATGAGATGCTGAGATGAGCACTTTTATGGATCATGATTATATTTGTGGACTATTGAACTCTCCCATGTCAGGACTGAGTCTCAGGACACTTAGATTTGAGGACCGATGTAGCCATTTATGTCATTTCAGAGCAGTAGTGGATGCCCAGTGTTATATCAGTACTTTCTCATTAGATAGATGGTGTTTCAGATGGATTATATTGGATGGATAGGACTCAGCATTTTATATTTTGTTATGGTTATTATTGCTCTTATACTGATCCTTGTGACATGTATTGACTTGTGGTATCATGATCTGGCAGTCATAATTATATGGACTTAGTTGTATCTTATACTATGTATCGATGTCCTTGCTCTGACTTTGAAGTTCTTGATTTATACTCATTGGTTTTACCCTCCTTAGGGAGAATAGAGGTAGTCATTCCCACCATTGTTTTGGCTTGCTAGTGTTGGCTCCATCATTCATTGTTTTCACCCATCCATTGCCTTCCAGTTTAATTTTCAACCCAACTGACTTCTTGACTTATGGAATGGAGGACCTTTTTCCCCGCTAGAACCTTTGTTGGACAAGCCTCCCTGTTTATATTGTGTCTCGGCTCTGAGTTGGTGACAGAACTTGCCTTGGTAGGTTGGATAGTATGCCTAAATCATTCTGGTCGGTTGTCCCGATGTTTGGCACTGTGCAGAATCCCCCCCAATCACTTGAGATGTTGTTGGCTAAAACTAAAAGCTCATGTACTACCTATGTTGAAATTATTGAATATACGCCCATGAAAAATGAAAATTATAAAACTGTGTTTCTTAACATATGTAAAGAGGGAAAGAGCAATGAAGTGCTAGAATACTCCTTGAAGAGTATAAGAAAAGGTCCAAAAAAGCAATGTATTAAAATGTGCTCTATCCAAAAAATTGTTGACCTTATTAAAAATAAACATGTCCCGGATGAAAGCTGCGACTAGCTGTGCTTTTAAGCACTAGTGAAGTCCCAAAAGGGTCATATAGGCCAAAAAGGGCATGGAATAAAGTGTGATCCTAATGAACTTGGATCAAGTTTGATGTAGACATGATGCCTAAGTTGAATAAGCACTCTCTAAACAACTCACCCATCTATGAGGCACTGGCATTCCTTGTGTTGTTGTTTGTCCAACATTGGTTATAGTGAGTTTTCCCTTTCCTTGTCCAAAGTGTCATGGTGTTGAGTAGGAGGTCATCCTTTGCCTTAGCCTTGTCATTTTCACCCTTCACCCTTCACTAGCAAATTGACTATAGCTATGAAGTGAGTATAGTCTTGAAAGTCTGAGTCTAAGTAATAATAAATAAAGCCTTCTATATATATATATATATATATATATATATATATATATATGTATGTATGTATGTATTTGTTGATGTATAGCCAGTGAAATGAATGCTACTTGTTGATATTGTTACTTGAATGAGTTGTAGAGCATGGCTTAACCTTTTGACACTTGCAGCAGATGGATGTATTCTGAGTTATTATTGGTGTCTGATTATTCACAGATGGTTATATTGTTTTATGGGATATGATTGATGATCAGATAGAGACCTATGATGGGTATGACTATACACCTTAGATGGATTGGGACTCTCTGAGTCCAATGAGATAGTTTATTTCTAGTTCTGGGCACTCACAGATGTGATCAGGCTCACTCTACCTTTCTGATGCAGTTTTTCTTCACAGATTGATATTTTTGAGCAGGGAGATGTTTCAGTTGGATATCCTAGGGAGTTGTAGGGGCATATGGGTGTGCAGCCACTTGTTTGTACCATTGTACCCCCATCCCAGAGAGCCTGGTGGGCTCATTTTGACAACATAGGCACCCTAGAAGGCTGTTTTGGCAGGATCACGTTTCTCGAGGCAGATTAAAAAATGATTAAATGGCTATTGAAGAAATCGATTTGGGCTACTAAAGCAAGGAAATGACATGGGATGAGTCATGATGATGAGAGTGATGACCTCCACACCTTCTCCAGCAGGTGTAGCTCCTGATTAGGCCCACACCTATTTTTGGGCATTTTTTATTATTTTCTGGAGCTCTTTTTGGAGGCTCACGATTTCCTCAAGGAGGCACAAAAGTCAAAGAATTAAATTGTTATATTGTTTATTGTGCCATGGGGACACCCAAAGAGAGTTAGTCAAACACTCCTTGGACCCACCATGTGCTTTCATTTATTTTTTGTTGAATGGGTTACCTTTATTTGGGTGGTTTAGTCCACTTTAATAAATTATGGTTATATTGATCCATGTATTGTATGTTGACCTCATCTCAACCATTGATTAGATCATTTCATCTTTAATCTTAGCCACTCATTTTGAAAGTGGTTAGGATTTGGTTATGATTGAGGTTCTCTCATTTCTATTTAAAGGAGAGAGCTTCTCATTTGTAAGGGGTCTTTGGCTCTTAGATCTAAATAATAGAAAGACTTTTTCTGTGGAAATTTTTCTTGATCTGCTTTGCATCTGATGTGCTCAAATGGTGATTAGCTAGTCTTCATATTCCTAGCATTGTGGAAATTCTTGTGAGATCTATATTTTTCATGGCTATCATTGTTTTGTCTACAGGAGGGCGTTTTGACTGGAGCATTTTTGTAGGGGGACCTCAACTCACTCGGTTCTCTTCGTCTTGGATCAGGTGTTTTTCATTAGTTTTATTGCGATCTATGATTAATTCATTTTACTGTCTTGTAGCATTCAGTTTCTTTATTTTGTATGTGCAAATCTGATATGGTTGAGGTTTGTTCATGTAGGGTAGGGGGCGCTTTGGTGGCCTGGAGCTTGCATATGCCATGGAAATCACGAGGATCTTCCAGAATTGATCGGGATAACAAAGATCATCACTGTTACAGACTCCTACAATATTTCCCAAGTAAGATCCAACAGGTAAGTTCTTCTTTTTCAGATCTTATTCCATTGTACCTTGCTGAAATTCAGCTTTTTCTGAAAACTCCTAAAACACTAAAAACCTAAAAATCAATAAATCAGGAAACTATCTGATCTTTTTCCAAACCATTTTTGGGTTTCACAGATTGGGCCTCCCCTCCCCTACATCAAATCAATTGAAACGCTGGTCAAATTCCGCACAGTTTGACCTAGATCTGATTTTTAATCAGAAAACTGCATAACCCCCCATTGAAAAATTGACCTGCTAGGGTTTTGAGTTTTTTTGAATTCTGATTTCACAGAAGGATAGATTGGGTCCCACACAGCCTAAATCAACCCCAACACTATGCAACTACTTTACCATTTGGTCTAGATCTGAAAATTTGACTGAAACTGCCCTAACGTCCTCACTGAAAACTGGACTTTAACGAAAGTGATTTTTTCTGAAATTTGACAAGATAGGCTGATATATCAAGGCTCAAGCATTCAAAAAACACCACCAACGTTATGCTAATTCCTCCCAATTTTCCCTAGATCCGAGAAATCAGTTTTCAGCCTCCTAGCCCCATCATCAGATTTTGACTTTTCTAGATCTGATTTTTCTGCTGATTTCCTGATTTGGGCTTATAGATCAGGTCTCCCTGACCTCTTTTCTTCCTCAACGCTGAGACATTAGCCTCCCGGTAACCCTAAAACTGCAGATCTATCCTCCCAAGCCCTAGCGCTAGTCATCCATTAAGTTGGGTTTCCTGTACCTTAGGTTTTTCGGACCAACTGCTTTCTGGTTCGTAGATCAAGGTGTCTCCCAGGTGGGTTTTCAGAAACATTGGTTTACTGTTCACTCCATTTCCCAATGCACACAAAGCACTGATATCCTAGCTAGCACTACCCTTAGGCTCTTAGCCTTTGCCCTTTACCAACATTTATTGATAACTCAAATACCTTTCATTGAGTCTGATTTCCAGGTACTAGATAGTCCCAACTCTGCCCTTGTTTACCCTATTATAGTTACGTTTCCCAAGACAGTGGTCACCTCCACCAGTTGCTAGTACCTAAACCCTAGAGCTAGGGTTTCCATTCACCTTGCACCTTAAGTACCCTGAAATCCCATTTGATCTTCTTCTGGTGTCTAGGTCCGATCTCTCCTGTTAGGAGTAGATCTGGGTCTCCCCCATTGTTGTCCTGGACTAGGATAACCTAAAGTGAAGGCTACCTTGATTGGCATGACAACCATCCATTTGGGAGTCTATGCAGACGTGGTTCCACCCCTTAGTTGCTTGCCCCTCTACCATCCATCCTAGATCCACCTCAAGCACGCAACTACAAGGCGGGTGATAACACGGTGCAACCACGAGAGATCCTGAACTGGGCGATAAGAGAAAATATTTTGAAGAATTAAAAAATATTTGCAAGAAAAGGAAGGTTGATAAAACCTCTAAAGGTGGCAGCCTTACAGATGATGACTATTATCTAATTGTTGATCGAATGGTGGAACTTGCTAATGAAACTCACCAGAAAATCGATGAACGAAATGCATACTCAGTGGGAGGCATCACCGACTTACTGTAGACTCTCTATGTCATAGTAAAAGAAGCTAAAGTAGCGGTTAGTCGGGACTCATTCCATCTGCAGTCGCAAGAATCCAGTCCTTCTGAGGATTGACTAGTTGAAGTATTATTACCATAACAAAATAGAAAGGTTTAAGTGTCTCTTAAGGCAGTTGATATGGGCACACTGGAACATAACAACATGATCAAGGACATTGGTCACGTAAGTGTCACGCTTTATGTGATCCCTATGTTTCTACTGCACAACATTCAACAGGCTGCAGTAGATGAAATAAAGGATAGAGAGCATGTGGTAGTTGAACAACTGAAACATTAAAAGAATATTGTCGCATCTCTCCATACAAAAGTGCATACAAAGCAAAAGACACAAAGATGGCAGCAGAAGAGGCAAAGACTGGAGTAAGTTGTCGCGTTCACGTGACACAAATTTTTAGAAGAGGGAATTACACCTAAAATGCTCCCGGAGGCTCAAGTTATTCGACTTGGGGAAGTAGCTTCCGACTTCCACCAATGTATTTTAGAGTTAGAAACAAATTTGCCTCCCAGTACACCCCCTAAAGTACTTGAAGAGAAACAAAAGGCAGCAAGTGAGAATGTCCAAAATATTTAGGAGGCCAAGGCACTTTGTGCCAAAGCATATGCACAGGTTTCACATTCTTAGGAAGCCTTGATGGATGATGCAGAATTGGAGAAAGCAATAGAGAAACTTCATACCATGGAGGAAAATATGATCGGGTTGAGAAATACATTGAAGAAATTGTCATTGGTCGAGAAAAAGAGTAAGGTTTCTGACATGAAAACATTACAGCAGCGGGTTTCCAAACTGCAAACACAACAACAACGCCAAATTGAACATGTCGCAAAGCTCCAGGCCAAAGCACAACAAGTTACAGTGACCATCCACCCTATCCATCAGTAGGTGCAATAGGTGCTGGGAGTGACATAAGTTAAAACTTCAGAACCTATCGGTTCCGAACTTGTGGAAAATATTGAGAAATTTAAAGAAGACCTCCAACGACAAACATAAGAAGTGATGAAAATCTATCAGAAGTTTTAGAATAAACTCGATGTGACAAATATCGCCAGCTGAAGTGGCTCGGGACGAGCCACAAGTGAGTGTTGGGGGCTTGTTGGCCCTAGTAAAGGACATAAGACTTTTAATCAGAAGTTTGAAGAATCCGGTCGCAAGGGGAGTAAGGCCGCGGTGAAAAAAGGAGAGAGTAAGTTCAATCCAGGAATTCGACCCGTTTTTGAGAAAACACTAAATGTAAACAATGATTTAAGTTAGACAAGTTATCTATTTTTGGAATGGGCATGAATGTAAATTGCGCCAATAGAGCCTTTATAAATGTAAAGGGATTTCTTGGGTTAGTTAGAGAACAAATCGACTGATAGTTTAGAACTAGTCGATGGTTAGAAGAAGAGTTGTGAAAAGTATATGAGGTCGATCCATAAGCTATGTGCAGATGACTAGGGCGATGTTTAATGGGGGATTCCTTATGATGGGACAGTAACAAGAACAAGAAAATACATAGAGATGAGAGCATGATAAATACAAAATAAACTCATCCATTGTAAGAAGATATTGAGAGATGTCTACAGGTTGTGTGCATAAACCAAAAGCATTCTAAACACTACTCATGCTAGATGAAGAGCACTTTTGTGGTTTTTCCCACATGGGTTTCCACATTAAATCTATGTGTCTATGATGTTTGTTTACATTTTGTATGAATATTTATGAGTTTGTCAGAACTGATATTGATATAGTATTGTGAAATGTCGATAATAACTATGGTAGACATGATTTCTAAATGTATGCTTTATATGTTGTGTAGGTGTCGACATATTGTTATTCTTAATATGTTGTGTATATGTTGACAGATGTCCATCTTTATACTTCATTCGAGTGGTCTATTAATGTTGAAATGAAGAAATACCCTTCTATAACTACAGAAGTCTGGTTCTCATAGTCACCATAGGTATCTGAGGTGAGACCTCACTTGCGTCAAGGGTGTTCCTGACTAAGTTATACTTTGTCGAGATAGTGCCTTGGGTTTTGTTGGACGAACAAGAAAAAATGAACATGGGTTAATGGAATTAATTCCAACATGCCTCATATTACTTTTTATATCTTGATGAGGATTTCTTCGGAGGGCTGCATGCTATATGTTAATGACGCCTTACTGCAAAATTTGCAAAAATGTCGCATGTGTGCAAAATTTGAGCATTAGCAGATACCCCTTGATGTATGAATTTTAAAGGTAATTCTATCATGTACCCAATTAAATAATTTACAAGTAAGACTACTTGCAAAAAATGTTCCACCAACCTACTAGTTCCCTATTCTCTCAATCCTTCTCCATTCCCCCACATTTTCATGTTGAGGGCACACTTATTAGAGTGGTGCTTGCGCTTTGTTGAGTATATTTGATTCCAAAGCTGTGAAATATGGTGTATGGATCTCTAATATCATATCCATAAGCTCTGTAATTTGAAATATCATAAATACATGTATGAAAGGCTTGCATTCCTATGCTATTTAATTACTAGTTTTCAAGGATTTGGCTTCAATCTTGAAGTAGTTTTATATCATATTGTATGAGGGATATATTATGATTTCGATGATGTTGTGATATACATAAATGATGTATTAATCAATAATTACATGACCATATTCTATGTAGCTAAAATTCCAATAAAATCCAGTGTGAAAGCCTTGCATTCCCATGCACTTGAATGACTAGTTTTCATGTATTTGGATTCCACTTTGAAAGAGTTGTATATCAGATTTGTGTAAGGAATTTTCTCTGATATTGATTATTATGGGGAATAAATAAATTATATATTACTCTGTAATTCATTACCTTATTATCTGTATCTCTAAATCCAAAAAAATCTAGTGTGAAAGGCTTGTGTTCCCATGCTTTTGTGTCACTAGTTTTAATGTAATGGGCTTCAAGCTTGGAAGAGTTTATACTAGACATGTATGAGGGATGTTATCTGATGTTTAATATTTTTGGGGAAACCATATGTATGATGTTTAAGGTATCTATATTTCATGTCATTATTTGAACCATTCAATCTACTTTTCATGTGTCAAAATCGAGGTATCAAAACCATTTCCCCTTAAGCAATTTCACTAAACGTTATCAAATGAATGTGGAACTCTATAACCAGTTTGGATAAATAATAACCATGTGTAATGACAGTTAATTAGGTATTATATCAGTCCCAATACTCTTATTATAAATTTTGTATGGTTTTACATGAGTTGGGAAGCCCTTTTGGCCTACACCCTAGGGGGAATTTTATCACAATTTCCTAGTCAGTTTTCCCTTTTTGTCATTATCCACAAACGAAGTTGCATAGGTATAAAGTCAGTCATAAAGTGATAAGAGAGTATATTTATAGGTATTAAGACTCATCATACCTTTCCATTTAAAATTCGGTACCATTTGGTGCGATTTGGAACTCCTAGAGTCAAGACTAGTTAAGTTCGAATTTTGCCCAATTTGTAGTTTTCTCCAAAATCACAAGTAGGGACATTACAGTGGTATTAGAGCATGGTCTTGGAACCTATTGAATTTATGGATGATAGGTATGAATTTAAGAAACTCCTAAAGTCATATTTTGATGATATAGCCAAGCAACTTATGCAATGTTTCAAATTGATGGCTAGTTAACTTAGTGGTAAGCTGGCAGCCTGGGGTAGTAGTAGTTCCCATCATGGAAAGAAACATAATACCATTAATTTTGAATAATTTATGATTGGGTGAATGGATTTAGGAACAAGAATGCAAATGTGAATTCATTAAGGGACAATCAACAATCCACAAGTTTGGACAAGCATGAAATGAGAAAAAATCAGCCTACTTGTGAAAAGAGCCTAGATACACCATTAAATGAAGAAACACAGAATCATGAAGTGGAGCATAAACTAACTCAAGGCGATTGCAGAGAAGAGCATAAAGAGAAAAGTGGAGATAAGCACACAATCCTTACTGATGGAGGTTGTACAAATCAAAGAGAATCTATTGATGGATCATTGAACTATGAAGGAGTACCTACTAATGGGTGCTCACAACTCTATGTTTGTGACATAGAGATCAGATTTGAAAATGTTTCTGTAATAAAAATTTCTCATAAGCATGAAGATGAATACCTTGTGACAGATAATGAAGAACCAAGATCAAATTCACCATCACCACTTGAGCTTCAAGAAGTTGGTCAAATCAAGAAGAAATAAGAAGAGGAGGTTCACTCCCATGAATCATCCTTCATTGAAGGGTATTTGAGGATGAGTAAAAGGAATACCCATGAGGCCCTTAGCATACTCAATGACACTAAACCATTAGTGTCAAATTGTTGTTGGAAAGTTTCTTCATTGGAGGAGCCATCCTTCCTTGAAGGCATGGAGAAGATTCAAATAACAATGTGCAACATTAACGGTAATTTCATATCTTTCATTTTTGATAGAAACAATTTGGTTGAGCTTAATGAATGGTTACATGAAGCATACTTGAATAATAATGAGGATATTCATAAGCTCAAAAATTCAAAATGAGCAACTTCTTGAGAGGTTGCAAGATACTTGTTCCTCCTCCTATGTTTCAGATTGTCATGGTATATTGCTTGGAGGATTCTCATGACATGAGGGATCATGAGAGACATGGAAAATTGCAGGTTTTTGATGTGTTTGAAGATGAGCTTGTTGAGATCCAATCACTTTTTTTGGTGGAAGAGGAACCCGAGTTGCCACTTGAAAATGCTTACACACTTTTTGAAGAAGTGCATGATTCCACTACCTTGGAAGCAACCTATGAGGAAAGTTTTGCATTTTCGAGGGAGGTGCATGTTCCTACCCCTATGGAGCTTTCACATGATAAAACTTCTGCACCTTCTAATCCTTTGGGTGAGTTGGTTCTTTCTCCTACATGCTACACTTCCATATTTTGCAGCATTCATCCTAATTAAGTATGGGTGAATGGTTTCTTGTTGATGGTGCCACATGAAGAATATGGACTTCCTATCTCTCCTTTTGATAATGACATGACTAGAGTGCCATTGTATTTAAATTTGCAACATCATCCTTTGTTACATTATGATGATATACATATTCATGGGTGTATTGATGGGAATTCTTTGAGCCACTTGAAGTCTTCATGTTTTATTTGCTCGTTATTTGGTTCAGATTTTGGTGAAGGTTCTTCATTCACTTCTTGAATGAAAGAACACATGGATGATTATTATTTTGATGCATATTACATTCTTTTGGAGCAACATTATAGGACATGGGATCCTCACCTATGTCATTGAAGCAAATTTGACATAATACTTGATGCTTGTGTGTATGGGCCACATGATGATCTACTTACTTGGATGTACAAGCACTTTGATGACCCTTTGATAAGGTACCTTCTTGATGTATAATTGTATAATGTAGTTATGTACTTTAATGATATATCTTTTGTACTTGTGATGTTTGGAAGGGTGTAATACAAGCAATGGAATCCAGGTATTTCTTTTCAATTTTGGGGGCAACAAGCAGTAGGGGATATTGAATCACCACTTGAGAAGGTGATTGTAGTCAGAGTGGAGTAGCAAAAAGCATGGTGGTTCCTCTTTGAAACTTTCTTATAATCTTGGACATTTAAGTTTGGAAACTCAGTACCAACTTCAAAGAATTATAAAGAAGCAAAAAGGGTCGAATGTTCAGAAAAGGTTTTCAAAAGATGGAGGTAAAGATTATTTGTGCAAATTTTGTTTTGATGGATTTTATTAATCCTTTTGGTGTTAGTGGTGATATCATAGGATATATAAATATTCAAATATCCACATATCTTTACTTTTGGAAACACACAATTGTAGTACATGAGTGCCACTACTCAAATTGCAACCAAGGTTTGAAGCAATATTTTGGAAGGAAAGAAGGTTATTCAAAATCCATGTTTGAAATCGTTTGAGGACAAGAAATCTTGTGTGGGGAGGACTATCATGTCCCCAATTAAATCATTTCCAAATAAGACTACTTGCAAATAATATTCCACCAACCTACTAGTTCCCTAGGTTGAGATGGAAAAATAAATTTTGTAATAAGGGGATATGGGACCCAAAAGGATTTATTTGACCATATTCAATTTAAATGGTTCACACAAATGATAAATTCTAATAAAATAAGGTGTCATGGGTTCATGAATACACTTGGAAGCTTGCGGAGCCTTTGAATGACTATATTCCCCACACACTTGACATGATCTTCATCCAAATTTGAACACATGGGTAATGTAATGTTATTGGAGGGTCATGTGGTGTAAAATATCATATAATTAGCCAAGGAATTTGAATAGGTAAAAGGAGAGTAACTCCCATTAAATAGGAAGAGACTAGAAGACAAGTTGTGCCACTTGGAAGGAGATTCCATGCACTCTATGACAACAAATGATGAAAGATTCTGTGACAAGTATGACAAATTAATATCTGATTACAGACATGAAAAACATGACATGAGAGGGATTTATAGGCATCCATTCAAATTGGGGAAAGAATTGAAGCATGAAGAGGAAGGCAAGTGTCGTTAGAGTTACAAAACCACTAAGATGAGTTGGAGGAATCCCATGGGGGGAAATTAGACCTTATGAGGACTCATGAAGTTAATAAAAGGATTTCATGAAGAATTAGAATAGAATTTATCGTTTCTTAATTGACCTTTGGCATTTTGGAAAGCTTTTGCTTGTCCATTGCACGATGAGTGTTCACTCTCCCTGCTTGTGAACCAATTTCGAGGGAGTTGGATTCCTTTCCAAGTTGGTTTATGGAGAGGTAATTTAGACCTCTCATTGGAGCTTAATTAAGGAGTTTTAGTTGCATTTTAAAGGACCATATAGTAGAATTCTCATCTATTCCCCTATTCTCTCATTTCTTCTTCTCCATTCCCCCACACTTTCATGTTGAGGGTGCACTTGTTGGAGTGGTGCTTGCACTGTGATGAGTATATTTGATTCCAAAGATGTGAAATATGATGTATGGATATATAATCACATTTCCATATGCTCTGTAAGTCGAAATATCAGAAATACATGTATGAAAGGCTTGCATTCCCATGATCTTGAATGACTGGTTTTCATGCTTTTGGATTCAATCTTGAAGTAGTTTTATATCAGGTTTGTATGATGGATATCCTATGATTTTTATGATCTTGTGAAATCCATAAATGATGTATTAATCTATAATTCCATGACCATATTCTGTATAGCTTGAAATCCAATAAACTCCATTGTGAAATCCTTGTATTCCCATGCACTTGAATGACTAGTTTTCATGTATTTGGCTTCCACATTGAAAGAATTGTATATCATATTTGTATAAGGAATTTTATATAAGCTTGATGATGATGGGGAAGAAATAAATTATGTATTACTCTGTAATTCCATTGTCATATTCTCTGTAGCTCGAAATCCAAGAAACTCCAATGTGAAAGGCTTGCATTCCCATGCTTTTGAGTCACTAGTTTTAATGTAATGGGATTCAAGCTTGGAAGAGTTTAGAACAAACTTGTATGAGGTATGTTTAATGCTGTCGGGGAATACATTTGTATGTTTTTTAATGTATCTATATATCATGTCATTATCTGAACAATTCAAACTACTTTTCATGTGTCAAAATCGAGCTATCAGTACCATTTCCCCTTAAGCAATTTCACTAAAAGTTATCAAATGAATGTGGAAATCTATAACCAGTTTGAAGAACTAAAAACCATGTGTATTTAAATTCCATGAGGTCTTATATTATTCCTTGTACTCTTATTATAAATTTGGGAGGGTTGTACATGAGTTTCGAATCCCTTTTGGGCTATGCCCTAGGGGGATTTCATCACAATTTCCTTGTCATTTTTCCCTTTTTAACATTAGCCCCAAACAAAGTTGCAGAGGTATAAACTCAGCCCTAAAGTGATCAGAGAGTCTCTTGAGAGGTATTAAGACTCATAATACTAGTCCATTTCAAATTTGGGACCATTTAGTGTGATTTGGAACTCGTAGAGTCAATACTAGTTAAGCTCGAATTTTGCCCAATTTGTAATTTTCTCCAAAATCCTAAGTAGGGACATTACAGTGGTATGCACATAGTAATATAGGAAAATCATAGTGCACATGTGGTATGCACACAGTACTATGGAAAGAACCGTTTCATGTACAATCCATTAATAGGGCTATTGATGTTTATTCCTTTAGGATCTTGCAAGATATATGCCGCTTTAGGTAGGCATTGCTTTACAACATATGGTCCTGTCTATTTGGATACAAATTTTCCCAGTGCCTGTTTGGAGTCTTTTTTTACATTGAAAACTAGGACAATGTCCCTATCACTAAAGGTGTAGGGGCAGACTTGGAAATCATTGTGTGCTTTGGATCGAAGGTTCATGGATTTGTTCTGCCATAATGATTACCTTTTTCTTTGTCAAGGTGTTCCAAAGTGAACAACCGTTGCTCGAGAGATGGGGTAGAGGGTAAAAACTTCATAGTGAATTGAAGCATAGGTATCTAGCACTCAATAGGTAGTACTGCTTTGATGTCGTGACAAGTTGAAACGAGGTAAATCGTGTGGCAGTTTTAACAAAGGTTTTGTATGCCCATAAAGCAGGGAATACATATGGTGCCAATTGGATTTGTTCTTACTCACTATGTGTTAGAGCATATTTTTGAGAACTTTGTTCACAACTTCCACTTGTCCATTGGCTTGGGAATAATAAGATGTAGAAAATTCATGTTTGAATCCTAATAACAATGATAATTCCTCAAAAGTTTGATTGCAGAAATGGTTGTCATAATCAGAGACTATCTGCTTTGGGACTCCAAAGCATGAAATGACATGATTGATAAATAATCTTGCAGTGGTAGTGTCGGTGCAATCAAATTTATGCATTACTTCAGCCCATTTAGTGAAGTAGTTTATTGCCACTATGATGTAATTGTGACCCTGTGTTGATAATGGGTGACACTCCATGAAATCAATTTCCCATTTGCAAAATGGGCCAACTATGATTACCAGTAGAGGGGGGTAGGGGTTGCTCATGTTTTGTAGGAAAAAACCTGAAAAATGGTACATCTCTTGACGATGTAAATACAATCCTTGAAAAGGATAGACAAAAGTGCCTTGCACGGAGTATCCTTTGGGCGATATCAAATCTTGAGAGGTGGCCACCACATGCTCCATTGTGGCAGTCGTTAAGGACTTGTTCAAATTCTTCATGTGACAAGGAGCATCAGAGGATGGAGTCGACCCTGCAATGAATAGGACATCTCCAAGGAGGAGATATCTAGGATCTTGATGGCATATGGGCCAACAATCATCCTGGGAGAGGTGAGGGGTGATTTTCTAAGTTCGAAGGTAAGTCAGGATATTGCCATACCATGGATAATTGCTGGTTATGATAAAGAGATGCTCATTTGGTAATTGGTCTTCACATGTTCTCTTGAAGCAATGCATTGGATATCAGTAATGAGCATCGAAAGAGCTAAGAATTTTTCACTTTTAGGGATAACAAAATCAAGGTCTAATTCTTGGAGAATAACAATCCACCTTGCAAACTTACAGTCAATGATCCATCGATGAAATATATATTGCATGGGATAGGAATTTGTAATCACTGTTATTTCACGTAATAATATGTAATGGCACAACTTTTTCATGGAGAGGATGATAGTTAGTGCAATTTTCTCATCATGAGTGTATTTGAATGCGAGGTCCGCCAATGTTTTGCTGATATAGTAAATGACATGTTCAGTGTGGTCTTCATCTTGTTGGACTAGGACACTCACAACAATACAAGATGACACCAATATACATAGGGTAAAATCTTTGTCAAAGTTGGGTGGGGAGATGAGGGGTGCATAAGCAAACACTTGTTTTAGTGCTTCACACAAGATTTGGGCTTGTTTGTCCCATTGGAAGGGGATGAATTTCTAGAATAAATCAAAGAAAACCGTGTGCCTGTGTGGCATAATCAAGGACAAATCGATGAAGGAAATTGGCTTTCCCTTGGACTCTTTACAACTAACATTGTGTTAGTGGTGGTTGTAAGCCAAGAATGGATTGAACTTTGGATCGGTTGATGGTGATGCCTTCTTGTGATATGATGAATCCTCATAACCATCTTACGGTGAAACAAAATAACCATTTGAGGGGATTTATCTATATGTTGTATTTACGAGATCACGTGAAGATGGTCTATAGGTCGTGAAGGTGATCATATTGATTTTTGGATTTGGCCCTACTATCATTGGGGAAGGCCAAGATTATATGGTCTACATCATTGAGTACATATTCCATGGCCCTTTGAAAGGTGGCACAATGTTCTTTATCCCAGAGGGAATAACCCGATAGGTAAACGTCCCCCGCAGGGTTGTGAGGGCAATTTTTTACTAATCTTGTGTTCATATTTGTATCCATCCATAAAAGACACGATTTCACTACCCGCGCATCTGCTGACAATTTGGTCGATGAAGGAGTGGGGAGATTTCCTTTGGGGAATCCTTATTTGAGATCACAGAAATATATACAGATGTGAATGGTGCCCTGCTTCTTTTTTACTGGGATGGGATTTGAGACCCATTAGGTGTAAGAAACAGAGAAGATAAATCCATCCTAAAGGAGTCTATCGATCTCATCCTTGATAGCTAGAGCCTTGGAGGGGTGAACAAGTCATTGTTTTTGTCTAACTGGGAGTGCATGAGACAATTGTCAATGTGATGTTTGAAAATTGAAGGGTCTAAGCCCAACATATCTACATATGACCATGCAAAAATGTCTCGAAATTCTTTGAAGAGATATATGAAGTTAATGACTTCTTGTGGTGAGCATCACGCACCAATTGAGATGTTTTTTATCATGTCGAGTGTGATGGAAATATTGACATGAATTATGGGAGAAATATTAGATAGATTTCACTTTTCAAAGGCATTGGAAGATGGGATAGGATTCTTGAACCAATCTATGTGCTTAGGAGGGAAGAAGTCTTTTGATTCAATGGTATACTATTTGGACACCAGAGGGATTGATTGGCCATTGGTAGGGGAAAAAGGTTACATGTGATGGAGGTCTTCCCATGGGGTCTCATCTAAGTACATAGCCTCCATTATAACTTCAAATGTGGAGAATAAATATTCCTCTAACATGTCTTAATATGAAGAGAAGGAGCCCTCAAACTGTATATCAATTGTCATATCGTTGTTGGTAGACAGTTTGGGGTTTGCTACTCAATTTGGGTCATTATAGACAGGATTTGTGGCCAGTTAAAGGGGTATCCAGTGTAGCTAATGGATGTCCACATACCCAATGGTACTTTGTAGAGGAGGAAGAATATCCTTGTGAGGGGTGACAAGAGTATGGTGCACCTCCTTTGATGATTGTGGTGAGTTGAGAGCATTTCCAGACAACAATAATGGAGGGTCATTACTGCTTGGGGTAAGAGAAACGAATGGTATGTCTTCATCCTCACTATTATCAGTAGGGCTAATCTCTTCTTTAAATATCATTCAAACATCATTAAAGTGGCCGTAGTAGTAATGAAAAGGTTGATAGAATTTGTTTCTAGTAGTTGAAGTAAAGGACTCTCAACAAAAGGGCAGGTGAGGTGAATCGTCTCCAAGGCATCTTGAAATCAAGGGAGGTCAAGGAAATGGTGTATATAGTGCCCAAACTAAGAGAATATTGAACATACATGATTGGCGTGCATCGAATTGAACTTGGTGGTCTTGTTGGGTGAAGAATAGGTTGTAGAGGTGACCCCTGCGAAAGTATATTCTACATGTGTCACACTTACATGTGTATTAAGAAAACTCCTGAGCTCTGACAAGGTGGGGAATAGGTTGGTCGCATGGCCTTGTTTCCCACATAGGACACATGGTGGGGTGACCCTCACTACAGGAGTGTTGGACATTTAGGGAGATTTCAACTTCGGTTGAAGTATTTCCCCCGCTTTAGGATTAACAATCGATGATGGATTAGGAAGAGGGTTGGTCACGATGGGGGTGTTAAAATTTGGTTGAATTATACCCCCATTAGTGGTTTTAGTGACAACATGTGGTGTCTTGTCATAGGTGTTGTTGACTCACTAAGCAGTCCAGATGATGTAACTGGTATAATTACCACAAACTCATAATGTACTATGGGTTTTGAGGCCATCTCAGGGTAAGGTGGCATAAGGTACCATAGGTATTCCTAAAGTGAGGCCAAGAAGAGTTACTTAAGCCATCACTGGTGTTCCTTGCACTCCCGTGGGTGGGTACAAAGAATTCTATTTGGAATATGGGAGGCACTGATGGACTCAACTTTTGTTCAAAGGTAAGACTTATTAGAGGTGTTAATGATGATGTCAATAGGTTGAGAAACTCATTTTTAGAGTTTGAATTTAGTGCACATAAGGTCATCCGTTGAGGTGGGGATTTCAGGAGGAGGACCTGGATATGCCCCTAAGAGGTCAGAATATTTGTACATGTACAAACAAATATCAATGTAAGGTGGTTGAGTCACCTCATTGACCATGGGTAAAACATTTTCAGGGTTGGTGTTGGCATTAGGGTCATAATAATTGAGCTCGTCAAGGGTGACTATTTTTTTAAAGGGAAATATCATGATGTGAAACACTAGAGAGGCAACTACCTTCATGGCGTACATATAACTACAACCCAACAGGATATCATGATGTGAAACACTGGAGACGCAACTGGATTTTCTCTGAGCTTGATGATTATGGGGAAGAAATAAATTATGTATTACTCTGTAATTCCATTCCCATATTTTCTGTAGCTCTAAATCCAAAAATATCCAGTGTGAAAGGCTTGTGTTCCCATCCTTTTGAGTCACTAGTTTTAATGTAATGGGCTTCAAGCTTGGAAGAGTTCATGTGTCAAAATCGAGGTATAAATACCATTTCCCCTTAAGTAATTTCACTGAAAGTTATCAAACGAATGTGGAACTCTATAACCAGTTTGGAATACTAATAACCATGTGTAATGATATTCAATGAGGTATTATATAAGTCTCCATAATCTTATTATAAATTTTGGAGGGTTGTACATGAGTTGGGAAGGCCTTTTGGCCTACACACAAGGGGGAATTTTATCACAATTTCCTAGTCAGTTTTCCCTTTTTGTCAATATCCCCAAACATTGTTGTATAGGTATAAAGTCAGTTCTAAAGTGATAAGAGAGTATCTTGAGAGGTATTAAGACTCATCATACCATTCCATTTAAAATTCGGGACCATTTGGTGCGATTTGGAACTCCTATAGTCAAGACTAGTTAAGCTCAAATTTTGCCCAATTTGTAGTTTTCTCCAAAATCCCAAGTAGGGACATTACAATGGTGTCAAAGCATGGTATTCGACCCTATTGAAGTTATGTATTATAGGGATGAATTTAAGAAACTCCTGAAGTGATATTTTGATGATATGGCCAATCAGCTTATGCAAGGTTTCGAATTAATGGCTAGTTAACTTAGGGGTAAGCTGGTAGCCTGGGGTAGTAGTAGTTCCCATCTTGGAAAGAAACATAAGACCATTTATTTTGAAGAATTTTATGATTGGGTGAATGTATTAAGGAACAAGAATGCAAATGTCAATTCATTAAGGGACAATCAACAATACACAAGTTTGGAGGAGCATGAAATGAGAAAAAATAAGCCTACTTGTCAAAAGAGCCTAGATACACCATTAAATGAAGAAACACAGAATCATGAAGTGGAGCATAAATTAACTCAAGGTGATTGAAAAGAAGAGAATAAAGAGGAAAGTGAAGACACGCACACAATCCTTACTGATGAAGGTTGTACAAATCAAAGAAAATATATTGATGGATCATTGAACTATGAAGGAGTACCTACTGATGGGTGCTCACAACTCTATGTTGGTGACATAGAGATCATATTTAAAAATTTTGCTACAATAAAAATTTCTCATAAGCATGAATATGAATACCTTGTGATAGATAATGAAGAACCAAGATCAACTTCTCCATCACCACTTGAGCTTCAAGAAGTTGGTCAAATCAAGAAGAAAGAAGAAGAGGAGGTTTGCTCCCATGAATCATCCTTCATTGAAGGGTATTTGAAGATTAGTAAAAGGAATACCCATGAGGCCCTTAGAATACTTAATGACCCTAAACCATTGGAGTCAAATTGTTGTTGGAAATTTTCTTCATTGGAGGAGCCATCCTTCCTTGAAGACATGGAGAATATTCAAAGAGCAATGTGCAACATTGAAGGTAATTTCATGTCTTTGATTTTTGATAGAAACAATTTGGTTGAGCTTAATGAATGGTTACATGAAACACACTTGAATAATAATGAGGATAGTCATAAGCTCAAAATTCAAAATGAGCAACTTCTTGAGAGGTTGTAAGACACTCGTTCCTCCTCCTATGTTTAAGATTGTCATATGGTAGATTGCTTGGAGGATTCTCATGACATGAGGAATCATGAGAGACATGGAAAATTGTAGGTTCATGATGTGTTTGAAGATGATTTTGCTGAGATCCAATCACTTGTTGTGGTGGAAGAGGAACTAGTTTCCTCTTGAAAATGCTTACACACTTTTTGAAGAAGTGCATGATTCCACTACCTTCGAACCAACCTATGAGGAAAGTTTTTCATTTTTGAGGGAGGTGTATGTTCCTACTCCTATGGAGCTTTCACATGATGGAAATTTTGGACTTTCTAATCCTTTGGGTGAGTTGTTTCTTTCTCCTACATCCTACACTTCCATATTTTGCAACATTCATCCTAATGAAGTATGGGTGAAAGGTTTCTTGTTGATGGTGCCACATGAAGAATATGGACTTACTATCTCTCCTTTTGATGATGACATGAATAGAGTGCCATGTTATTTACATTTGCAGCAACATCCTTTGTTACATTATGATGATATACATATTCATGGGTGTATTGATGAGACTTCTTTGAGCCACCTGAAGTCTTCATGTTTTATTTGCTCCTTATTTGGTTCAGATTTTGGTGGAGGTTATTCATTCACTTATTTGATGAAAGAACACATGGATGATTATTATTTTGATGCATCTTACATTCTTTTGGAGCAACATTATAGGACATGGGATCCTCACCTATGCCATTGGAGCAAATTTGATATAATACTTCATGCTTGTGTGTATGGGCCACATGATGATCTACTTACTTGGATGTACAAGCACTTTTATGATCCTTTGATAAGGTACCTTATTTATGTACAATTGTATCGTGTAGTTATGTACTTCAATGATCTATCTTTTGTACTCGTGATGTTTGGAAGGGTGCAATACAAACAATGTAATCTAAGTATTTCTTTTTCAATTTTGGGGGCAACAAGCAGTAGGGGATATTGAATCACCCTTGAGAAGGTGATTGTAGTTAGAGTAGAGCAGAAACAAGCATGGTGGTTCCTCTTTGAAACTTTCTTATAAAATTGGAAATTCAAGTTTGGCAACTCAGTACCAACTTCAAAGAATTATACAGAAGCACAAAGGGCCGAAAGTTTAGAAAAGGTTTTCAAAAGATGGAGGTAAATACTATTTGTGATTTATTTTTTTTTGATGGATTTTATTAATCCTTTTGGTGTTAGTGGTGATATCATAGGATATATAAATATTAAAATATCCACATATATTTACTTTTGGAAATAGAGAATTTTAGTACATGAGTGCCACTACTCAAATTGCAACCAAGGTTTGAAGCAATATTTTGGAAGGAAATAAGGTTGTTCAAAATCCATATTTGAAATTGCTTGAGGACATGAAATATTGTGTGGGGAGGACTGTCATGTCCCCAACTAAATAATTTCCAAATAAGACTACTTGCAAATAATGTTCCACCAACCTACTAGTTCCCTAGGTTGAGATGGAGACATAAATTTTGTAATAAGGGGATATGGGACCCAAAAGGATTTAGTTTGCAATATTCACATTTAAATGGGTCACATAAATGATAAATTCTAATAGAATAAGGTGGCATGGGTTCATGAATACACTTGGAAGCTTGTGGAGCCTTTGAATGACTAGATTCCCGACACACTTGGCACAATCTTCATCCAAATTCGAACACATGGGTAATGTAATGTTATTGGAGGGTGATGTGGTGTAGAATATCATATAATGAGCCAAGGAATTTGAATAGATAAAGGAGAGTAACTCCCATGAAAGAAGAAGACACTAGAAGACAAGTTGTGCCACTTGGAAGGAGATTCCATGCACTCTATGACAACAAATGATGAAAGATTATGTGACAAGTATGACAAATTCAGATCTGATTGCAAACATATGACAAATCAGACATGTTCGTTCTAAAAATAGCCACCAAGAGATCGAATTTGGGAGTTATAGGCATCCATTCGAATTGGGGAAAGAATTGAACCATGAAGAGGAAGACAATTGTCGTGAGAGTTACAAAACCACTAAGATGAGTTGGAGGAATCCCATGGAGGGAAATTAGACCTTGGGAGGCCTCATGAAGTTAATAAAAGGATTTTAAAAGGAATGAGAATAGACTTTCATCATTTCTTAATTGGCCTTCGACATTTTTCAGAGATTTTGCTTGTCCATTGCACGGTGAGTGTTCACTCTCCTTGCGTGTGAACCAATTTCAAGGGAGTTGGATTCCTTTCCAAGTTGGTTTATGGAGAGGCCATTCAAACCTCTCATTGGAGCTTAATTAAGGAGTTTTAGTTTCAGGTTGAAGGACCATACATTTGAATTCTTGTCTATTCCCCTATTCTCTCATTCCTTCTTCTCTATCCCCCACACTTTCATGTTGAGGGCGCATTTGTTGGAGTGGTGCTTGCACAGTGCTGAGTATATTTGATGACCAAGATGTGAAATATGATGTATGGATCTATAATCTCATTTCCATATTCTCTGTAAGTTGAAATATCATAAATACATGTATGAAAGGCTTGCATTCCCATACTGTTGAATGACTAGTTTTCATGCTTTTGGCTTCAATCTTGAAGTAGTTTTAAGACTCATTCCCTAAAGTGATCAGAGAGTCTCTTGAGAGGTATTAAGACTCATCATACTAGTCCATTTCAAATTTGGGACCATTTAGTGTGTTTTGGAACTCATAGAGTCAAGACTAGTTAAGCTCGAATTTTGCCCAATTTGTAATTTTCTCCAAAATCCCAAGTAGGGACATTACAATGGTACACACATAGTACTATAGGAAAAGCATATTGCACATATGGTATGCACATAGTACTATGAAAATAACTGTTTCAGGTACAACCCATTGATAGGGATATTGATGTTATTCCTTTAGGATCTTGCAAGATATATGCCCATTTAGGTAGGGCATTGCTTTACAACATATGGTCTTGTCTATTTGGATACAAATTTTCTTGATGCCTGTTTGGATTCTTTTTTTTATGTTGAAAACTAGACAAAGTCCCTCTCACTAAAGGTGTAGGGGCAGACTTGGAAATCATAGTGTGCTTTTGATAGAAGGTTCATGGATTTGTTCTTCCATAGTGAGTACCTTCTTTCTTAGTCAAGGTGTTCCAAAGTGAACAACCGTTGCTTGAGAGATGGGGTATCGGGTAACAATTCCATAGTGAATTGGAGCATAGGTATCTAGCACTCAATAGGTAGGACTACTTTGATGTCATCGACAAGGTGAAACGAGGTAAATCTTGTGGAAGTTTTAACTGAGGTTTTGTATGCCCATAATGCAAGGAATAACATATGGTGCCAATTGGATTTGTTCTTATTCACTATGTGTTAGAGCATAGTTTTGGGAACTTTGTTCACAAATTCAACTTGTCCATTGGCTTGGGAATAATAAGATGTAGAAAATTCATGTTTGAATCCTAACAACAATGATAATTCCTCAAAAATTTGATTGCGGAAATAGTTTTCATAATCAGAGACTATCTGCTTCAGGACTCCAAAGCATGAAACGACATGATTGATAAATAATATTGTAGTGGTAGTGTCGGTGCAATCAAATTTAGGCATTACTTCAGCCCATTTAGTGAAGTAGTTGATTTCCATTATGATGTACTTGTGACCCTGTGTTGAGGGTGGGTGTCACTCGGGCCAACTATGATTACCAGTAGAGGGGGCAGGGGTTGCCCATGTTTTGCAGTAAAATACCTGAAAATTGGTACATATCTTGACGATGTAAATACAATCCTTGAACAAGTATAGTCAAAAGTTCCTTGCACGAAGTATCCTTTGGGTGATATCAAATCTTAAGATATGGCCACCACATGCTCCATTGTGGCAGTCGTTAAGGACTTGTTCAACTTATTCATGTGACAAGCAGTGCCAGAGGATGGAGTTGGCCCTGCAACGAATAGGACATCTCCAAGGAGGAGATATCTAGGATCTTGATGGTGTATGGGCCAATAATAATCCTGGGAGAGGTGAGGGGATAATTTCTAAGTTCGAAGGTAAGTCGGGATATCACCATACCATGGATCATTGTTGGTTATGATGAAGAGATGCTCATTCGGTAATTGGTCATTCACATGTTCTCTTGGAGTAATGCCTGGGAGATCAGTAATGAGCATGGAAAGAGCTAAGGATTTTTCGCTTTTAGCGATAACAAACTCAAGGTCAAATTCTTGGAGAATAACAATCCACCTTGCAAACTTACAGTTATTGATCCATCGATGAAATATGTATTGCATGGAATATGAGTCTGTAATCATTGTTGTTTCACGTAGTAAGATGTAATGGCACAAATTTTGCACAAAGAGGATGATAGTTAGTGCAATTTTATCATCATGGGTGTATTTGAATGTAAGGTCCACCAATGTTTCACTGATATAGTAAATGACATGTTTAGTGTGGTCTTCGGCTTGTTGGACTAGGACACTCCTAACAATACAAGATGACACCAATATACGTAGGGTAAATATTTGTCAAAGTTGGGTGGGGATATGAGGGGTGCATAAGCTAACGCCTTTTTTAGTGCTTCATAAGAGATTTGGGTCTGTTTGTCCCATTGGAAGGGGATGTCATTCCAGAAGAAATCGCAGAAAACCGTGTGCCTCTATGGCATAATCAAGGACAAATAGATGTAGGAAGTTGGCTTTCCCTTGGACTCTTTACAAGTGGCATCGTGTTCATGGTGGTTGTAAGTCAAGAATGGATTGAACTTTGGAGGGGTTGATGGTGATGCATTCTTGTGATACGATGAATCCTCATAACCATCTTACAGTGACACAAATTAAGCATTTGAGGAGATTTATCTATATGTTGTATTTACGACATCGCGTGAAGATGGTCTATAAGTTGTAGAGGTGATCATATTGATTTTTAGATTTGGACCTAGGGTCATTGAGGAAGGCCAGGATGATATGTTCTAGATCATTGAAAACATAGGCCATGGCCCTTTGAAAGGTGGCCCAATGTTCTTTATCCCAAAGGGAATAACCCGATAGGTAAACATCCCCCGCAGTGTTGTGAAGGCAATTTTGTACTAATATTGTGTTCATATCTTTATCCATACATAACAGACACAATTTCACTACCCACACATGCGTTGACAATCTGTTCGATGAATGGAGTGGGGAGATTTCCTTTGGGGCATCCTTAGTTGAGATCACAGAAATCCATACATATGTGAATGGTGTCTTGCTTCTTGTTTACTGGGATGGGATTTGAGACCCATTAGGTGTAAGCAACGGAGAAGATAAATCCATCCTAAAGGAGTTTATCGATCTCATCCTTGATAGTTGGAGCCTTGGAGGGGTGAACAAGTCATTGTTTTTGTCTAACTGGGAGTGCATGGGATAAGTGTCAAATTAAATGTCAATGTGATGTTTGAAAATTGAAGGGTCTAAGCCCAACATCTCTACACATGACCATGCAAAAACATCTCTAAATTATTTGAAGACATTATGAAGTTAATGACTTCTTGTGGTGAGCATCATGCACCAATTGAGATGTTTTCGATCGTGTAGAGTGTGATGGAAATATTGACATGAATTATGGGAGAAATATTATCTAGATTTCCCTCTTCAAAGGAATTAGAAGATGGGATGGGATTCTTGAACCAATCTATGTGCTTAGGAGGGAAGAAGTCTTTTGATTCAATGGTATACTGTTGGGACACCAGAGGGATTGATTGGAAATTGGTAGGGGAAAAAGGTTACATGTGATGGAGGTATTCCCATGGGGTCTCATCTAAGTGCATAGTCTCCATTATAGATTCAAATGTAGAGAAGAAATATTCCTCTAACATGTCTTAATCTGAAGAGAAGGAGTCTTCAAACCGTATATCAATTGTCATATCATTATTGGTAGACAGTTTGGGGTTTGCTACTGGATTTGGGTCATTGTAGACAATATTTGTGGCCAGTTAAAGGGGTAGCCAGTCTAGGTAAAGAATGTCCACATACCTAAAGGCGCTTTGTAGAGGAGGAAGAATCTCCTCGCGAGGGGTGATAAGAGTATGGTGCACCTCCTTCGACGATTGTGGTGAGTTGAGAGCATTTCCAAACAACAATAATGGAGGGTCATTACTGCTTGGGGTAAGAGAAACGAATGGTGTGTCTTCATCCTCACTATTATTGGTAGGGCTAGTCTCTTCTTTAAATATCATCGAAATATTACTCTTAGAGGAATGATGTTATCTGATAGCCTTTTCTATTCGAAGCAGAGAGCTCGTAACACACCAAACAAAGGGAACTGGAATAGTGGTGAGACATTAACATGCAAACCATGCATGGGTGAGTAGTAGAATACAGATTTAACATATTTGTTGGACTTTGAACATGTGTTTGGGGTAACCATGGGTCGTGTAGTTGCAATCGTAAGTCATCCTATGTAAGAGTTTTTATGGAGGACATCATTAAAGTGGCCATAGTAGTAATGGGAACGTTGATAGAAGTTGTTTCTTGCAGTTGAAGTAAATGACTCTCAACAAAAGGGCAGGTGAAGTGAATGGTCGCCAAGGTGTCCTAAAATCGAGGGAGGTTGGGAAAATGGTGTATATAGTTCCCAAACTAAGAGCATATCGAACACGCATGATTGGTTTGAAACGACTTGAACTTGGTGGTCTTGTTGGGTGAAGCATATGCTGTAGAGGTGACCCCTGTGAAATATATTCTACATGAATCACACTCACATGTGTATTAAGCAAATTCCTGAGCTCTGACAAGGTGGGGAATAGGTTGGTTGCATGGCCTTGTTTCCCACATAGGACACATGGTGGGGTGACCCTCACTATAGGAGTGCCGGACATTTAGGGAGCTTTCAACTTCAGTTGAAGTATTCCCCCCGTTTTAGAATTAGCAACCGATGATGGTTTAGGAAGAGGGTTGGTCACGATGGGGGTGTTCCAATTTGGTTGAATTATACCCCCATTAGTGTTTTTAGTGACAACATGTGGTGTCTTTTCGTACGTGTTGTTGGCTCACTATGCAGTCCAAATGATGTAACTGGTATAATTGGCACACACTCATAATGTGCTATGGGTTTTAAGGCCATCTCAAGGTAAGGTGGCATAAGGTACCACATAGGTATTCCCAAAGTAAGGCCAAGAAGAGTTAGTTAAGCCATCACTGGTGTTCCTTGCACTCCCGTGGGTGGGTACAAGAATGATATTTGGAATAATGGAGGCACTGATGGACTCAAATTTTGTTCAAAGGCATGAATTATTGGAGGTGTTGATGATGATGTTGATAGGGTGGGAGACTCATTTTTAGAGGTGAAAACAGTGCGCATAAGGTCGTCCGTTGAGGTGGGGATTTCAGATGGAGGACCTAAATATGCCCCTAAGAGGTCAGAATATTTGCACATGTACAAGAAAATATCAACGTAAGGTGGTTGAGTCACCTCACTGACCATGGGTAAAACATTTCCAAGCTTGGTGTTGGTATTAAGGTCATAATAATTGAGCTTGTCAAGGGTGACTATTTTTTTTAAAGGGAAATATCATGATGTGAAACACTGGAGAGGCAACTGCCTTCATGGCGTACATATAAATACGACCCAAAAGGATATTATAGTTGAGTTGTTCATCGACTACTTCAATATCGATCATTACCATCTTTCCCCTTAACTCGATGGGAACTTTTTGGTACAATCCTCTCAGTTGTGATGGTCTCCCATCATATGCGCAAAGGAAAATAAATAAGGGGACTAACTTGGATGATCTCAATATTTTTCGGTCATTAGAGGACATTACGCATGTGGATGTGCCTTCATCGATGATGCATCAATGGATCATATTGTTTTTAATGATGACTCTGAGTTGGAATGTGACTAACGAGGGTAATCACGATTCACCTTTATCAAGATCGAAGGCCATGAGGCACGAGTCTAATGGGTCGATGGTGCTAAGTGCATGAATTAATGCCTTCCTTTGGGTTGAGAATGATAGGATCAATTCTAACGTGGACATGGTAGCTGGGGACTTAGCTAAGTCATCTATACAATTGTATTTGTGAGCAGATTTTGTGTGAGGGTTATGGGGGATATGCCCGAGTGGCGTATTTGGGATCCTTGGGATTTTCTCACTGCTAGGGAAAGGTATTTGAAAAGGTCCTTCTGAGTGTATAGGTACATCCTCCCCTTATGGGGGTTCGGGTCTGTCATATCCTTTGGCTAGAGTTTGAAGTTTGGCATTTGTCGTGTTCATGTAAATGTTCTGAAAGTAGCCATCACCAAAAGGGCGAGGGTCTGGTTTTCGGGTCACTATCGCTTGATTGGAAAAGGATTGTTGCAAGACAACTTATTGGGGCTATAGTGCATTAGACTCCTGAGGGGGAATCGATGTTTTTCATTTTCTTGGCTTCTCCCGACTATTGGCAATCGAGGTTGAGCGAATCATGGTGAGTATAGTGACCATAGTCACCACAAATTGAGCGTGAATAATTTGTCCACATGTTAGTATTCTTTCCTTGTTTGTGGGGTTATTATCCCCTACATTATGGTTATCCTAGTTCTGGTTCTGTTGGGGAGGGTAGTTTCCCCCTTGTCCCTACTACTGGTTATGTTTGTTCTTACTTTTCTTCTTCCACTGATTTTGAGGATTCTAGGGATTGAGAATGTTCAACTGTTCAAATTGTTGAGCTTGTTGTGAAAAAGAAGGTTATACTAAATTGACTCCCATATGTGTAATGGGGGCAGATCCAGGAGGACACGGAAATGGTTAATAAGTAGTTACCCCTATGGAGGGATATATGCATTTTACGCTCCATATGAAGTGGATGTAGGAGCTAATTAAGTTGGTTGTGCCATTTACGGTGGAGGTACCGCTGCTGCATGACTCATATTAGGGTAAGTAAGACTGTAGGGCCCATATTGTAGCTGGAGGATTTGGAACAGTATTAAGGGGTGCTGAGACTGGAGGGATGGGTGGATACTGCATTTCCATAATGGATGGCATAGGAGTAGGTTTGGGGGAGCCTTTCCATTTTGGGAAATGTACCCAATAAGCCCATATGTTGAATGTGATGACCTTGAATGGGGGGGATCCAAAAAATGATGTCGAGGGACTTTGGGTAGGATGGTGTATAAGTACCCGGATTGTGCATAGATAATATTAAAGTGTTGGGCCTTTAAGAAGGTCTCTTCCTCAATTTGTAGTAACGAGGTTGCCACATCCTTCGCAATAGAAGGTTGGAGTGGTTTGATAAACCAATCCAACATGAACTGAGGTTGTATCTCAATTTTGTATAATGTGAAATGTCTATGCCACTGATGGATGTTGTCCATTGTGTGGGTAGAGTTATTCTCCCAAAATTCTTTGACAATCTCAAGACTAAGGTCATGACATATGGGTAGTTGAAAATAAGTTATGAAGGTGGTGGCCAATGTCCCAAAGGATACATGGGATTCCCTTGGTAAACTCACTCACCATTTTGCATCGGTTCCTAAGAGGGCTTGTTGGAAGAAGCGAAGCCTCACTGAGTCCTCCACTATGCTATTTGAGGAACAACATCAGTGGAAATACATGATATGGTTCGTGGGATCATCTCCTTGTTTTCCTTCAGACTTAGGCATGTCTAAGGGGAGTTTATTGGGCATATATGTCCATGTTAGATTATGTGCGATGGGATCATTTATCAACTTAGATAGATCATGGAGATTCAATCTAGCCATGAAAGGTAGGTTTTCATTAGGTGTCGCCATTATATGTTGTGTTTTCTTTCCTTGAAGGGGAGAACGAGGTGTATGTAGCAGTGATATCTGCATTCGATGTGAAGAATAGGATGTTGTGTGGCCTCTTTCAAAAGAGGGAGAAGAAGGGGGGGTATTTCCTCCATGAGGTGGAAATAAAGCGATGCCTCTTCCGTAAGAGGATGAAGCAAAATGATCTAAATTATCTCCAAGGGGAGAAAATGAATCAAGCAAGGAATGACCTCACTCAAAGGATCCAATCAATGTTGCCTGGGAACAACCCCGATATATCTCCATCGCGAACCACGAGGAGAGAGTGGACAAAAACCCCTCGAAAGAGGGGATAGGACTTGCAGTCTACAAGACTACCTTATGTGGTTATGTTCCTCAATGGTGAAAGTTTTGTGTTTTAATGAGAGTTATGTTGGGAATAAACACAATTGAACAAACACAAAAATATGCCAACCACAACAAATGAAAAATGATGCAAAGTAAGCGATATATGTGATGTCAGTTTAGTGCAAATGATCCCACATGTAGGTTATTTTTAATTATGATTTATGTGAAATTTGTATTTAGAAAGAAAGTAAATGTAAATTCCCTAAAGACCTAACATCCTTCTTCTCAAATGTAATTGGGCCTTCCAAAAGCACAATCATTGGTGACAATCAGGTCCACACAATCATGATTGACTAATGAAGGTAACAAAGAGTCAGTTATATTGGAGATGGGGCTATGTTGCAAAAGGAATGGCAATAATTCCCAATTGAAATATCTGAATTCAGGAGTCAATTGCACTCACAATTACTCCTTGGCGATATCCTGAGTTTTGGCCTCTAAGATACCCATGTCAAGTGTGGATAAGTGGTTTGGCCTCAACGGTATAGTGTCTCCCCCTACAAAGAGTTGATTGATTCTTAGGGGGGAGCAAGGAAACTATACCTCAACTTTCATGTTCTAGGGCGCTGCACCTTCTTATCTGAGTTGTCTTTTGACACTTTCTGATAGCAGGATTTGATAGTACCGTATAAGTCAACAATGGCATGTTTCATAATCCTAATAAAACTATATTGTTGGGAATTTTTTAGATGGATATCCCAATCAATCCTACCTAACTAAAATATTGTTTTGTGACCTCTTGTGGAGGATTTTAGCTGGTTGTAGATGTTACAATTGTTGATTTTAAGGGTCCAGTGATGATTAAAGTGTGTAAGGGAGGCATTTCATAATTCCCTTCCTTTCTAATTCACCAAGATCACAAGTGATGTGAGGTGAAGAGAATAATCATACTGGAAGATATTTTAGGTCCCTTAATGTGTGCTCGTGATGAAAACACATGTGAGATAATCTAAATGATTGTTGCAACTAACTGAAGAGCTTAAAATAAATTCAAATGGAGATTTAACTTCAACTCTAAAAGATGTCAATGGTGCTTACAAAACACAATGTTATTGAGCTAAAAGTGTGCAATGGAGGTATTTCACACTCCTCCCCCTTTTATGAATCGCCAAGCTCACATGAAGTGCAAGGTGAAGAGCATACTTCGGGAGATTAGAGTATGTAGATCCTTGCTAATGCACAAGTGGATTCACACTCTTCTAACAAAAATATACAAAGTACGCAAAGAACATAATATATCTTGAATACTAATGACAACAATGAGGCTCGTTGAAAACCTCAAAACTGGTTACCTAGGTAGATTTTGAGGGAAGACCCCTTTACTTCCAAATATTACAATAAGTGCGTTAATTACTATAGAAAAATATAACTATTGCAAGTTAATTAATTATGGTTCATTAGTGAGCAGCCATTGGGGATTCAAGATTGTGTAAAACTGATAAAAATCAAAGAAAAAGAGATAGTATCGTACAAAACACAGAGACAGATGCACAGCAGCATGGAAAAATCAAAACACAAGCACACAGTAGCGCTATTACATCACGATAAGGCTACACAAATAATGAGCAAATTACGACACATGTGGGGATCCATTAAACTATGTAGACTACACAATTGTTAAAGGAAATTATGAGCGGGAAGCATGCACGGGGCGTTGGGATCGATGCTACTATGCAAACAACTATTACGACCAAAAGGAAGCCGAATTATGGGAATGAAGGGTACAGACCTCTTCAACTTCACATGCAATAATCCATAAATTATCTATCTAGAAAATAACAACCTTATTAAGAAGAAATGGACAAAAATGAAGTGGAGTCACCATAAATACTTTTGTGGGAAATTATGCTCAAAGGTGTGCAACCTCTTCCATGTTGGGTGAAAACCTTCGAGGTTGTTGGAAAGGACCAATATTGTGTTACAAAAAGGAAATGTGATAACCCCAAATTGATCCTACAAGTTCTCGTTAGTAAAACAAAACAAGAATAACTTGAAATACACAAACCAAAACAAGAAGCCAATGCTAGAACAAATTTAGATTGCCTAATGGTTAACCAAATACATGTAGTGTCGCCTAGGAGATGTGGGCATCAAAGGGAATCCAAAAATATCCCTAAGGGTGGCCTATTTTTTCCTCACTAAATGATAAATAACTTGAAGAACAATTAGGAGAAGCACTTTCCCATTGGAGGAAGGTGGCAAGGGAGCTTGGAGAATGCTAATAGGTACGGGAAGAGGTGATTTATTAGGAAGCTTCAACACAAGTCCAGAAGCATAACCTTACTCTAAATTTCTCTTACAATATGCATGCCCATGGCTTCCTTTTATAGACCAAGAGGTGGCCAAGAAACATCTAGATCAAAGTGTGAACCCCATCACCTCATAAATTAGCTCCAAGATACACAAAGGGGGCTATTCAATGCTCCCCCCATCATATAAAGAGATAACTTCAATTTTTTTCTTAGTGAGGAGCTTCTATGAACATTAATGTGCAACTAGTGACTAAGATCTCGTCATTTTAACAGTCGCACAGATCTCAAAGGAAAATCCACGCTAGGCTTGCGCAGGCATATAAACTTTTAAGAATCCATAATTTTCTTGAAGTGTAGAAACTTTGGTGGATATTATTAATTCCTATTTTTTCATAAAAAGATTCAAAATTATAGGGATTTTATATAGTTTATGGACACTTTTGGTGATTTTTAGAGTAAATGTTTTTTCCCATGGAATTTGGGCAAATCAACTTAGAAAAAATGGAAATTGGTGAATCCTTTTTTATGGGGAAAAAAAGGTCAAAAATTCGCCCATGGGCTAAATTTCACCTTTGAAATTTTCTATGGGACTCTCAGCTATGGAACTTCCCATGGTGATGTTGTCAAAAGTATACAAAATACTTGGAGCACATCCAACACAACCTAATGTAGAATAGTAATTACATTGGTTATGCCATTGTGATCATTGTTTATGGTGGTCTCTTATTATTCTTGATGATGGGAAATTGTTGGTCTATGTCCCTTGGTTCTCAAAGAAAAAGGAAAAAAGCATCAAATCTCACAAGGGCCTTTTGGATGACCAAACTAAGCAAAGTTGGGAGACCCGGAATCTAATCTTTGTAATACAAAAAAATATCCTTGAAAAGGTGTGGGATTTGATCCTTGTAATCTCTTTCTCAAGCTCGACATTCTAGAGGGATCTCTTTGGTAGAGGTATTGGAGATCAAATAAAAGGAAAACCTTTATGGAATAGAAGCCATCATATGGATATATGAGGTGGTTATGCCAAACTCAATGAGGATTAGAGAATCAAATCTATCGAGAAAATTGGGATTTGCGACTAAAGTCGATTTAGAAGTGACCCCATGAGGTTTACTACTTTTCCCTAACACTTACTTCAAGGAGGCTTACCCATCAAGAATCTCCTGCAATATCAATTGCAATAATGCATCCTATATGTCGCCTATGTGGCAAGAAGAAACAACAAAACATATGTTTTGGTTTTATAAATATCATTTCTAAGTGGGCTTGGGACTAGGCTAGGCATATAAGTTATGCCACTCTTTCTTTTAAGCAAAGAAGAAACACCAAAATATATGTTTTGGTTTTATAAATATCATTTTTGGATCGGCTTGGGACTAAACTAGGCATATATGTTATACCACTCTTTCTTCTAAGCCAATATTACTTGAAATATTGCTTTGTTAGGAGATTCTCTCCCTCGAGCTATGAATTTTCACATTACATGGCACTAGATTAGATTTAACATCTTAGATCATCTCTAGAAAACTAGAAATGAATGTGTTTTCATCAATAAACCTCATAAAACAATATTTACTTGGTAGGAATGGTTTCTAACCTTTATGTGCCTGATTTAGCAGATCGTCAGACATGTAAAGTGAGACGGAATTATCTCACCTACGTGAGTTAATGGATTATTGAACCAACATGTTTTGTACCATGAGTAGGGGGGGCCTAATGGGAATTATACTATACAATTTGCTTACACTTGGGACTCTAGTGGTTATTGTTGTTCACATAGGGTAGGTCGGGTTGTAAGAGAACGTCGAGAAAGAAGATCGAGTTGGTATTTAACAAGAGGCCTTAAGATTTCCCGTTTTGATAAAACATGTTGTTTCTTTGGCCATCACAATGGTAAAGTATCCAAAAAAACCCAAGCAAGTAAAAGATGGATGGGAGCCTATAACATATCTTGCGTTCACAAGTAAAGGATGGGGACAAAGACCCTCCACACGAAGTAGGTCAATTTCCCACTATTGCAAATATGTTCATTTTCTATATAGCTAATTCACTTGTACTATATTTAATGCTTGCTTCATTACATTGCTGGATACTTTTAAAATTTTAAATGTCTAATGCCCTAAGCTGCCAATTTTGATCAATTAGCCTTTATTATTCCTATCAACTCATTAACATGCAACAAAGTTTCTCTTTTTCTATGCAAATGGAAATGTTAAAATATTAGGTGTTTTCTAATATGGAAAAAAAGGGTTAGGTTAATTGCAATAGGGCTCAAATTTGAAAATGTTAAAATATTAGGTGTTGTATAATATGGAAAAAAGGGTTAGGTTAATTGCAATAGGGATTAAAAAATATGGAGGTATGTTTAATAGATATTTTAGGTATGTTTAATAAAGGGTTAAGTTAATTGCAATAGGGTTCAAATTTGGAAATGTTAAAATATTAGATGTTTTATAATATGGAAAAAAGGGGTTAGGTTAATTGTAATAGGGCTCAAAAAAATTGAGGTATGTTTAATTGCACCAAGAGTAATGAGGTGCTTACAACATAGCATGGGGAGATATTGTCATATTTGTCACTTTATGTAATGTAACATTCAAAATAATAAAAAAGTATTAAAAAAAACATGTCGGCTCGTAAAATATAAAAAATTACAACTATCATAGATCCATCTTAAACCTGGATCTATTAAGCACCGATAGGGATGCAATTTCTTGAGTGTACATTTTTCTTGATGTGTAAAAAATCTAGGATAAAAAAAACTTTACACTTCAAGAAATTAGATCCCTCTCAGTGCTTAATAGATCCCGGTTTAAGATGGATCTATCGTGTAGATATTTGAGGTATATTTAATAGATTTAGATTTAAAATGGGTTTATGTCATAGTTTTTATTTTTATTTTTATTTGTTGTAATTAATCACTTTTTGAAATATTAGAGGAAAATGTCTATATTATTATCATTAGGATTTGGTTTAGAATTTCTAATTCATATTTGAAATATGAGTAAGTTAATAAGTGGTCAAATATATTCAAATTAATAAGTTAATAAGTGAATAATATATTCAAATTTGGTAGGAATTTTGTCAAGCGTTGTAGTTTTAACTAACTGATGAGAACTTTGACCATAGAACTATTTCTTTAGGGGTTTTGATCCATCTTAAGACGATCAAATTGTCGAAATTTGGAAAATATGAGTGGATCAAGACAAAACTCTACCTTGTAAAAAAAATAACTCATTGAAAAGGTTGAGATTATCCACTTGTTAACTCACTCCATTTGAATATATTATAGAAAAAATTACCCATGTTACATAATATTTTTGGGGGATTCATTTCAATCTCTAGTCCATACAAAGTAAATGATATATATTCAATTTTTAACCATTTTCACTAAGTATATTTAATGACTATGATCAATTGGACCTTTGATTTAAGCATATTTAACAATTATAATCAATTAGATACTTGTTATAAGTATATTTAACAAGTATGATAAACTAAACCTTTGTTTCAATTTTATTGTTGTACACTTTTTATAAGTGTTCCATTGGTATGTTTCCACTTCATCTCTTAGTTGGGGTCCTAAAGATGCAACTGATTTTCCTTACTAGATTGATACACACATAGGGATATGTAATTGGATCAGAAGAAGATAAAACACATTATTTTAAAAAGAATCCATCACCGTGGATGAAAGGCCACATTAAGGTGTATCCCATAGAAAGATGCAATGTTCTTCAAAAGCTTAATCTCTCAGTGAAATCTTCGATGTAGAAAAGCACAGTGGAGGATGAGTTTCTTTCTATGTTCTTAAAAAACCTAACCACTGAGAGAAGGGAAATCTTGGTGGGAGAAAAGGGCAATGGATGATAAGTGTAAGGCGAGGAGGTTGTTTGAAGATTCAAAAGCATATTGAGTAAGGGGATCCAAATCTATAGTAGTGAATGCCAAATTAGAAGCAACTAATGAATATATAAAAGCAATGTTTATGTAAACAAGAAAACCAATGGAAGTTAGGGTCATTTTAAACGATTCAAGTTCCTACCAAGATCAAGTATAAATTTTGAGAAACCTTTGTAAGAAAATCATTTCTATTCCTTTTAGTGTGTAATGCAAATATGGTAAGTGACTTTTCTCCATTTGGAAACTTCCATGTTTGTTTACATTTATAATATGGTTGTGTTTTCATTTTGTACTATGTCGTGACAATGTTGCATGGCCATCTTTCTTTCCCAAAGTGATAGAGAGTCTTGGTTGCATAAGCACTTTTACTATATAATGGAAAGATGGTAAGGGTGTTTTCTCTATTTGGAAACATCCATGTTTGATTACATTTATAGTGTGGTTGTGTTTTCATTTTGTACTACATTGAGACAATGTTGCATGTTCATCTTTCTTTCCAAAAGTGATAGAGAGAATCTTGCTTCTATAAGCACTTTATCTAGTGGATCATTCAACCTCAACAATGGAAATTTTTCTAAGGGGTGAATTTGGGTGATAAGGACTTTAACAAGTGATCCGCAAATTGTCGTGGATATTCCACTAAATCAGTTTGTCAAAGTTGGTATTACAACTTAGTTCATTATTTTAATTTAATTCCATAAAATACTGAATACAGTGGAACTAAAAGATAAATAATTAGAACAAATAAGTACACAATCCACACAATATATATACCCTGGGAAAACCCACTATGGGGAAAAACCCAAACACAAATGAGGATCATGTTTTTCTATTCATATCATAATGCAAATATAAAGGAAATGATACTCTCAATGGAGTTACCTATAAATCTACCACCATAATGCCTACTATAGGATAACCCATATCTTCTGTTATGCTCTAATATACATTCCCTAGTGTTGTTTGCTCAACTATGGAACAAAATAATGGAACCCCTTCTTTTCCTAACGACCCAGTATTTAACATAGACCGATAGCCATCTAAGGTTAATTTTAGGGATTTTACAGGCCCTAAATCTCGATTAGGGTTATGGTTTTGGACCTTCTAGAATGTTCTTGAAAGTCCACATGTGACTAGATCCACATGTGTGAGAAAATAAAGTTTACGTGGAATCCACTTGATACCATGGTGGTCAACCAGATAGACCAACTTGAGGGAGGAAGAACTTCTACATGCAGACTCCTATTGAGGTGATTATTACACCAATGGAAAGGTATCTGTGTGTATTATGTAAAACAAATCCTCTAATTTTTTTGAGACAAAGCTAACTTTTAAAACCTCAATATGGATCTACAAGGTTTTGGATGGTTTTTTTACCCCAAATATGAAAGTGAGACTTTCCCCTTAAATGGGTGCTACAAGCCAATTTATCCAATATTCTAATCTCCAAATAGATGATAATGATCCATTTTAGATCCCAACTCCCCGTTTAGGGAGGATTTTGGTCCCCAAAAGATTTTACTGAATGAGATAGTAAATTTTTCCTCTACCTTCTCCTTGGAGTACCATTTAGCCTTGCTTGAGAGTTGTCCTTTCAACCCCACATACCATAGTTCATACTTCCCTTGCCTGATAGTTCTGGACTTCTTCTGCAACACTGTGTATTTTGCTAACTTTGCATGAACCTCTGGTGCTAAGTCCTCTACAGAAGGTAAGAATTTCTTAGGTTCATGATCTAACATAGAAGGTTAATAGAATTTCATATTTTCCACATGCATTACAAAGTAAATATACATGTATGGGGGTAGACTGATTCTGTAGGAATTATCTCCCATCTTCTCCAATACCTCAAGAGGGACATACCTTAAATCCTTGATCTTCTTACTAATACCCTGTAGTCTTTCCTTGTTGACATATAATCATATTCTATCTCCCACTTTGAATGATTTTTTAACCATGTTTTTGTCATGTCTTGGCTTGTACTTTTCATGTGACTTGTTTAGTGTCTCTTTGTTAGGAATCCGTGTCAACCCTTCTCTTTACTTCGTTAGTATATTTTTGTTGGACGCATATGCTTTGTAAGTCATCCTGTGAGTATAATGTATTATCCCACATTCATGGGTAGTAATAGTTGTTTAGATTAGACTTAGTATATAAGTACGTGTTAAGGCTAATGAAAGCATCCACTTTGTATTGAGCTTTCTCAAAGGAACTTCCCCCCTTGAAGTGGCATGTGGTCAATAAAATTCCTTATGTTCTCTACTATTTATGTTATATCATTCATTTTCATTATTTATTGCAAGAGGTTTCTCACATATGGTATAAGAGCACTTTCTTGGGATCGCGGGGTAGAATTTATGCCATTTTTTTTCTTCTTTTGCAGTGCTTCCCAACACTATGATTATTGTAGTAGTGATTCTTCTTTGCATATATATTGTTCATTTCAATTACAAGTTCATATCAGGGAATAACCTCTATTTGCTTAACTGTGGGAAGTAATTGAGGATAACCCTAAAACTCATTCTGAGGATTACCACAGGAACCCCAAAGTAGTTGGCCATTGAGAGGACCTGCCAAGTGAAAAGGGAAGCAAACCCTATCTAAATTACTAGTTCCCACCCATGAGGAAAACCAAGAGTTGTTGTTTGTGGCAAAGCATATATCGGTTTTACCTGAGCCGTGGAGTAAGGGGTATTGCCCCAATATGAAATTTGTTAGACAACATTAGTGTCCGAGTGAATCCCTTGAACCTTTAGGAAGCCGAACATACCTAGGGTCCATATAAATTTTCAGTTGATAAAGCGTAGATTGCATCTATCCATATCCGCCAAAGATCAATTCCACCGAACCAAAAAAGAAAAAAAACTGTTTTTCACCATATCTTCTTTGTTTTAGCTTTGTTTCCCTTGAAAATTCACTGAACCCATGTAATTACATTATGCATATTTCCTTCCTTGAGGACCCTATCCTAAATTCTACTTCTCGAATCCCAAAATGCCACATTTGTTTATTTTTAAGGTTTTCCATAACCTTTTCGATTCTCACCCAATCACCTTCAAATTTTGCCGCAGTGTTCATTTCCTAATTATGCTTCTTTGTTCCTCTTTGAAAAAATTTCCCATTCTTTCACCCCGCTTCTGAAATTCTCATTTTTTGCTTCACTGTCTCTCAAAAAGTGTCCAAAACCTAGTCAAACCCCAATTACCCACCAGAGTTTTTTCCAACTCCAAATTTTCCTTTTCTAAAAACACTTTTGTTTTTGTTTTTCTACCCATTTCCAAAGAAAAAACTCATGGGTTGTCACCTGTATCGGAGCAAGAACACAAATGGAACAACTTGTTGCCCTCGAGACCAAACTCCAAGATCTGGATGAAAAAAAGTTCAGCCTCCATCTTCAGCATTTAGCCATGAACAATAGATGACAAACCGAGTCTTCTGCAGACATTGGGTTCTCTTCTTCCAACAATTTTCATGGGCCGAAGCTTGATTTTCCTCACTTCAATGGTGATGATCCGACTGGATGGATATACAAGGAAGAACAATATTTTAGCCTGCATAACATTTTTTCAACAAAGTCCCACTTGAATCCTTTCATTTGGAACATGAATTCCTTCAATGGTTCTGTTAATGCATTAAGGCTCATGAAGGGCCATATTTTTTCCAACTCCTTTTGCAACAATTTGGCCTTAGTGCTTTTGATGACTTCACGGGAGCACTCACTGAACTTCATCAAACCAGCAGTGTGAGGGATTATCAGACAAAATTTGAGAAACTGGCCAATCACATGGAAGGATTTTCTGATGCATTCTACAAGAGTTGTTTTTATTAAATTGAGCACATATATATGTGGACAAACACACAACTCACAAGATAGATCACACAATTTACTCAGTTATTAAAGAATGAAACAGTGCAAAAATGGCTTGCAGCTTTGAATGCTTTTCATTAATCAAAGAGTAATTAGATAATAAGTACAATGAAGTACAATGGCTAAATAGCCACAAGTAATTCGAATCCACATGAGGAAATTTGAATTGATTACACTCTACTTGAATGTAGGTAACTAAGACCTTGTCTAAATCATTATCGGAGGACTCAATGGTTAACTGACCTTGTCTAAACCATCACCGGAGTTCATCGGATTTCTAAAACACAACTCAAGTGTTACATTCAATGTTGGCTAAGGCTAACTGATTGTGGTAGGTGAGAAATGCACCCCTCCTGCATGCAGCCATGCAAACCTAGCGCTAACTGAATGTAGAGGACTAGAACTGAATGTAACTGACTCCTAACTTAGCTTGACTAGTCACCAACTCAACTCAATTGACCTTGGTTGGTATCGGCACTTTCAATGGCTCCTAAATTGTAGGGATTGGTCTAGGAGGCTCCTAAACTGATGCATGCAAGTGAAATCAGTGGCAGTAGGCCTCAATTAATGTTCCCCACACTTTAGTAACTGAAACATGTGCCCCAATTAGGCCAAGTGGACCCAATGGTGCTAGTGACTAAAAATAGACTGGATGGACTCCCGATTTAGACATGACTCCTGATTTAGACATATGACCAAATTAGACAAGGGAGGATTAATAATCCTAATACCCCCCCTGAATGCTAACATAGAAAATCTATGGGCCCTAGTAACCAAGACCATAGGTCACCCATTACATCAAGCAATATAAAGTAACTGCTTAATACAAGGAGCTGGGGCAAAAACCACATGGGAAAAAATCCCCCCCTTTATCTAAGCAGATAGAATCAGGTCTTAAGTTTGAAAAACTTGAAAATATGTTGCTGCAATCTTCATCTCTGTGAGGTAGCAAAGCAACATGCATGGTGTGTTGTGTATGGGTATTCTGGGGCCTGGCATGTAGACTTCTCCTTCTTCTCCAAAAATGATGATGGAAGGAAGGAGGAATGTAACCTTTGTCTCTTGTTGGATGAAGAGGTGTATGATCATATCCATTCTTCAGAATGTAGTGAGACTGATCCCTTGCCATGTAACATCTTACAGGGAGTCTATTGCATCTCTCTGAAGGAGGTAAGATTGCATGGCATAGCTCAAGGGTATTTCCTTTCTGAGTGTCAGGTGGGTTTCCAGTCATCTTCCTAGCTTCCAGTTTGGAAGTAGGGACTGAATCTAGATCTGAATCACCCTGAATCTCAATCTCATAAATTGATAAAGATGGATTTGCAATACTAGTAGAAGCTGCAAAAGAAGTAGATGCAATGCTTTTACCTTCCCTTGCAAGTGGCTGCTGAGAGTGCACTGGTTCTGAAGGAGGCATGAAATGTGAGAACTCGTATGCTTTTGAAGCATGATTTGCAACACCCTTCGCTGTGATGTTCCCAGTAGAGATATCTGTGATCTCCACTGATTCAGGACCAAAGATCACTCACTTTGGAGATCCAGTATGGGTTATCTGATAGACAGATAATAGGTTTGAAGCTAGGGAGGGAACAAATAGCACATCTTTGAACCTTCCATGTTCAAGCTTCACAGAGCCCTTCCCTTTTATTTGGAATTTACTGTTATTGCCCATTTGAATACTAGGACCATCAAAGGACTAAATATAAGAGAATGGTTATCTGGATGCAACCATATGGTTGGAAGCTTTGAAATCAATGAGGAAGACATGTGCTGATGAGCAGCAAGCCTTTAGTGCATGGCCTTTCCTTTGGTATTCTTCAACTTCTTCTTCAAAGTCATCCTTCCTTGCACTAGCAGGTGTAGAAATGTTATGTTTCTTCAAAAGAAGATCCATTTCATCAAGTTGTCTTCTCATACAGGAGCTTTCTAAATGAAATCCCCTTCCACAGTAAGAGCAGAGGGCCTTGCCTTTGCCATTCTTCTTGCTTTATTTGAACCTAAAGGCTCCTTTGACTACTCTTTCTTCACATGAGACTCATCTCTTTGCTTGCCTTTTTCATTTTCTACCTTATCTCCTCTTGCAACCAGAGCTTGATCTTTGGGGGATCGAATAATCCCCATTTGGATCAATTTATCATTCTCAGAAGTGAGAGATTGGATGAAGGCATCAAGAGTGGGCATCTTCCAATTTGGAGTGGTGAGCATTACTATTTGGATGGTTGATACAAAGACTAAGTAGTCCGCATTGAGCTTTGTGAGAATGGCAAGGATGAGTTGATCTTCATCCTTCTCGACTTTGCATTGCTTCAACTGATATATTAGGTTCTTGAACTTTGTGAAGAATTCATTCAGTGATTCGAATTTGGATGGATTAAGAGTGAACAGATCATTTTCTAGTTGATGGACCCTCATCTCATCCTGCTTATCAAATAAGGAGGCAAGCTTGTCCCAAATATCCTTTGGAGTCTTCAATCCTTGGATGTGGAATCGAAGATCTTGAGAGACTGAGGATAATAAGTATCCATGAGCTTCATCAAGCCTATTCCAGTACTTTTCTTTGTCATGATTCAAAACTGGCACTGCCTCTATTTCTTCTGTGAGTCTGAAGAGCTTCTTGGTGAGGAGCAGTACCCCCATGTCTTCCTTCCACTGGTGATAGTTGAAGGGAGTGTGAGGATCTACTGGATGAACCATTTTGAATGTCGTAAGAAGGACTGAGCTGCTGTAGCGAATGTAGTGAGAAGAAAGGGCTGCTTGTAGCGAATGTTGTGAGAAGAGATGATAACCTGTAACACAATCAAACATACAAAGTAGGGTCGACAATTTGCACTTTTGGAATTTCCTTCACACCCAGCATAGTTGATCAAGCAAGCTTGATCAACAATTTCCTAACTTGGGATATTAAGTGGTAAATTCTCTGCTTCTAGTGCAGTACTGGAAGGAGCAATTTTGCTCAAAAAAGAAGATCCAGCTAGAGATCTGAGGAGGAGAGGTGTATTTTCTGCTGAGGCTCTGATACCATATTAAATTGAGCACATAGATCTGTGGACAAACACACAACTCACAAGATAGATCACACAATTTACTCAGTTATTGAAGAATGAAACAGTGCAAAAATGGCTTGCAGATTTGAATGTTTTTCATTAATAAAAAAGTAATTAGATAATAATTACAATGAAGTACAATGGCTAAATAGCCACAATCAATTCAAATCGACATGAGGAAATTCGAATTGATTACACTCTACTTGACTGTGGATAACTAAGACCTTGTCTAAATCATTATCGGAGGACTCAATGGTTAACTGACCTTGTCTAAACCATCACTGAAGTTCATCAGAGTTCTAAAACACAAATCAAGTGTTACATTAAGTGTTGACTAAGGCTAACTGACTATGGTAAGTGAGAAATGCGCCCCTCCTGCATGCAGCCATGCAAACCTAGCACTAACTGAATGTAGAGGACTAGAACTGAATGTAACTGGCTCCTAACTTAGCTTGACTAGTCACCAACTCAACTCAACTAACCTTGGTTGGTATCGGCACTCCCAGTGGCTCCTAAATTGTAGGGATTGGTCTACGAGGCTCCTAAACTGATGCATGCATGTGCAATTAGTGGCTGCATGCCTCAATTAGTGTTCCCCACACTTTAGTAACTGAAACATGTGCCCAAATTAGGCCAAGTGGACCCAATGGTGCTAGTGACTAAAAATAGACTGGATGGACTCTCGATTTAGACATGACTCCTGATTTAGACATATGACCAAATTGGACAAGGGAGGATTAATAATCCTAATAGTTTTATCAGTGGTCTAAAGGATGCAATCCGATCTGAGGTTAAAATGTTTTGTCTCAATAGAATGATGGAATACCTAGGGTTGGCTAAGTTGTCGGAGGACAAGATAATAGCTCAACAACGCTCCAAAACCACTTTTGTTCCATTCAAAAATATGGTTCCCCAAATACCTCCAATCATGCAATCTTGTAGAACCACTTCTATTAAGCATTTTTCTAAAGCTTAGATGAGGGCACATAGAGAAAAAGGGATTTTTTATAATTGTGATGAGAAAATCGCCGGGGACATCGATGTGTTGAGAAAAATCTCTATCTCTTGGATGTGGATTCTCCACCTGCAACTGATTTTTTTTATGATGCTTAGGATCTAGTAGATGATGAGGATGATATTCAACATTTGGCTGTTGACCCTCCTACTCGAGACTACCATCGAGAGATATCTCTTCATGCATTAGCCAGAGTCACCACCCCACAAACCATGTGGGTCAAGGGTTTCTTCAAGAAGCTCCCTCTTATAATACTTATTTATTCTGGTAGCACTCATAACTTTATTGACCCTCGGATCGCCAAACAATTTGATTGTTTTGTCCATCCTTGCTCCAGCTTTGAAGTCATGATTGCCAATGGGGGCACCTTACCTTGCAAAGGGAAGCGTTGTAATGTGTGAATCTCTATTAGAGATTATAGCTTGCACTCTGACATGTTTTCCTTGCCTTTATGTGGATGCGATGTGGTTTTGGTTGCTTAATGATTATGCACACTTGGACCCATCTTATGGGATTTTGTCGAACTTTCGATGCAGTTTTTAGTCAATGGGAAAAAACACACATTGAAGGGCTTACAACCAGGGTCTCTCAACATCATCAATTCACATTGCATGGAAATATCCTTAAGAATAATTCACATGGTGTCATCACTCAACTCCATTCCATTTAGACAAAACCTTCAGTGGTCTACTCCCTTAGATCTACAACAAATTTTATATCGATATGCATGTGTCTTTCCTAAACCAATGGGATTTCCGACTTCAAGATCAGAGGACCATCATATTTCACTCCTTCCTGGAAGCGTCCCTCCCAACATCAGGCTTTATCACTACTCATTTCACCAAAAGACAGAGATTGAGATGTTTGTTCGGGACTTACTGAAGCAAGGTATTATTCACCCTAGTATTAGTTCCTTTTCTTCACCAGTTCTTCTGGTCCGAAAAAAAGACAAGTCATGACGCCTCTGCATTGAATTTCGAGCACTTAATCACATCACTATCAAAGTTTCCAATTCCTGTTGTTGATGATATTCATGGTGCTCATTTTTTCTCCAAGTAGGATCTTCGTTCTAGGTATCACCAAATTCGGGTTCATGAGGGTGATATCCCTAAAACAAATTTCCGCGTAGATGATGGCCACCATGAGTTTTTGGTCATGCCCTTTGGCCTCATGAATGCTCCATTCACATTCTAGAAATTGATGAATAAAATATTTCGGTACTACTTGTGAAATTTCGTTCTGGTCTTCTTTGATGATATCCTCATCTATAGTAAAACATGGGCTGAGCATCTCCAACATTTGGATCTTGTACTCCAAATTTTATGTGATCATCATCTCCATTCCAAACAATATAAATGTGTTTTTGGGCAGGAGGAAGTAGAGTATCATGGGCATATTGTTTCAGCAGAAGGGGTTTGCATAGATCCTACCAAAATAGATGCCATGAAAAATTGGTCGCATCCCCAGACACTTAAGAGCCTTCATGGGTTTTTGGGACTGACTAGCTACTGCCGCAAGTTTGTCAAGGATTATGGGAATATTGCGGCTCCTTCCTACCATACTGCATCTAAAATGACTCCTTATGCAGCATTTTATGGTTAGGCACACCAGTGCTCCTTCCATACACCCCCAGTGTGCCCCCAGTAGTTCATGATGTCAAGCTGTTGGCATGGTTCTCCAACACTGCTATCATATTCTTCACATTTTGCAGGACAATCTTCACATGGAAAGAAACCGAATGAAACAACAAGTCAATCAGCACCATTCTGAGCACACTTTTCAAGTCGGTGATATGGTTTTTCTTCGTCTACAACCTTACAAGCAATCCTCCTTGAAACTCAAAGGGCGTCAGAAGTTGTCCATATAAGGTTCTTTAAAAGATTGGGTTTGTTTCTTATAAATCATAACTTCCTCTTTCTTCTCACATTCACCCAGTATTTCATGTCTCTTGTCTTTAGAAAGTTATTGGCACCAACATAAGAGACAAATTTTTTTACCACAATTGGATAATGAAGGATCCATAATTTTGGAATCGAAGGCCATCCTCAATAAGTGCACTTGTCATCTCCACTCTCGATCTATCATAGAGGTATTAATACAATGGAATGACATGAAACCAGAGGATACTACATGGGAACCACTCCTTCAAATTCAGCAACAATTTCCACATCTAAATCTTTGAGCACAAATCTTTTCTAAGAGGGAGGGGATGTTAGGAACCTGTGTCAACCCTTCTCTTTATTTCGTTAGTATATTTTTGTTGGACGCATATGCTTTGTAAGTCATCCCATTAGTATATTGTAATATCCCACATTCATGGGAAGTAATAGTTGTTTAGATTATACTTAGTATATAAGTATGTGTTGAGGCCAATGAAGGAATCCATGAGTTATGTGTATTGAGCTTGCTCAAAGGAGGTTTCCCCCTCGAAGTGGCCTATGATCAATAAAATTCCTTCTGTGCTTTGTTATTTATGTTATATCGTGCATTTTCATTATTTATTACAGGAGGTTTCTTACACCGATGTGCTTGTAAATTGATCTACCTAATCTTATAAATGTATTTTTCATCTCTTATTGATTCACATGTGGTGTCTTCCCTCACTCCCCCTTGTTGTCCATAAACATCTAGAGGTGAATGTGGAAAGTAAGCAAAACAAGTTTCAAAAGGGGACTTCCCACTGGAAGTGTGGTCTTCTGTGTTATAAGAGTGCTAGATGTAGATAACATCTTCATCCCATGTCTTCAGATGCTTCTTATTATAATCCTTCAAAAGTTGTACCGCATTTTTCTTTACTACCTATGTCTGTCCATCTATATGTGGATGGGATGTTATAGATCTCTTGAACTTAGTGTCCATCTTTTCAAAAATTGTAGTCCAAAATTTATTAAGAAATATGGTATCCATGTCTAAGAGAATGCTTGTTGGTATCCCAAACTACACCCAGACTTGTTGAAAGAACGTGTTTTTTGCTTCTTGTCCTTTGATGGTATTTTTACAAGGCATAAGAATGCACATCTCACTTAATCTGTCAACTATCACAAATAAATAGTCATGTACCTTCCTAGTGGTTGAAATACTACACACAAAATCCATGGAGATGGTCTCCCATGGCCTCGTAGGAACATGTAAGGGATGGTACAGACCTTGCTTCCTATTAAGGGGCTTATTTGTACAACAAAGTATGGATCCTTTGATAAATTGAGTCACATCTTATTCCGTTCTAGGCCAGTAATCATAGCTCTGTAAATTTGCAATTGTCTTCCCTAAACCAAAATGCCCTACAATTTTGAAGGTGTATGCCTCTCTGATAAGCTACACTCTTTCTCCTTTAGGGACATATATCTTGTCTAGCTTGTAGAGTAAACCATCCTGGAGGTGATAGTCATCCTTGTTGTCACCTTATTCTACATGGAATCACCCTTTGTAGGTGTTGAAATATCTCATTGAAGTCCTCATATTATGTGTATTACTCCTTGTATGCATCATGGGTGAAAGGCTCCATACACTACAAGTAAGAGAGCCTGTAGCGGAGGTCATAACAAAGGCTTTTAGTGTTACGAGAATTGGAATAAAAAGTATAAAAAAAAACTTCGCTACAACCTCCGCCAATGGTAGTAGATGTTTTAATTAAGGTTATAACAGATATATTTTATAACTTAAAAAATCTCGGCATCCAGATGTTTTAGAGGATGTATTTTTATCGGTGTGCTTAGTTCAATATCGGTGTATTTGCACCAATACATTCAAACAGAATGAGCACCGAAAATAACAAAATTTCCATGCTGCACTGGTGCTTGCTTACATAACAAATGCATCAATACGATATGTCACATCATACACACCATACAAATTTAACATTTTTAAAATTTTTTATGTTATCTTTGTCTACGCGGTCGATTGATATGAGTGCATCGATGCATTCAATAGTGTAATGCACCAGTGCTTATAATCTATCAAAATAACATAGTGCATTTAAACAACTCAAATGTACCGGGAAGCTTAAACACATCTAAAGCACCGATTCAAATAAGCTTTCATCGTTATCAGTGCATATAAACCATTGTCATGCACGGGTGCAAAAAATAAATGAAAAGACATTGGTGAAGCCGTCTGGCACATGGGAATATTTATTTTAAAATTGAATTGTGCATTTAATTTACATAAACACTTCGATGCAGAGAGTCATGTAGACGCACCAGTGCATCATCAATTACCAAAAGCACCACATGTGATTTTTTTTTAAATTCCATTATCCATCTGAAATTGAAAGATTTTTTATAGTACTATTCATTTGAATTTTAATGTTTGTGTTTGTGAGTTTTATTAGTGTTCAGGTAGACGCACCAAAGCAACATGAATTATCAAAAGAGCCGCATATGATTCTTTCAACATCGACTACTGACATTGCAGTCAAATATATATATTATGTTGTTTTTTCCATTATTTATTTGAAATCGAAAGATTTTTTAATAGTACCATTCATTTCAATTTTAATTATTGAGTTTGTTTGGATTAATTTCTTATATCATAGATGCAAGCATCTATTGTAATATTTAATCAACCATATATTTAATTACCAATGTATCATTTCACATGTAATATTTGATAATAAGATTGAAGAATGCACTTGAATATTATATATCAATAACAATTCATTTGTCATACAAAATAGGACAACATAGAGATAACGATAATCAAAATGTCAACATGCATGTAATTGTTACACTTATTGGTAACCCGTTGTTTTTAAATTCGGACAGTATGCCAAGTACATTATTATACAAAATGCTTGACTTTTAAAGACAATTATTTCAAAATTTACAACAAGCTACAACAATGTGCATTCACATCAAAATTAAATATGGATCATCATTCTTCGCTAGAAGTTCTATCAATGCTCGAACCACTTACATAAATGGGGTTATTTGGCCAAATGTTTTGTTCATTGGCTCGATTGTTTTCCTCTTCTTCTACTAACATATGCAAACATAAAAATAAAGTGCACTGAGTGTATCTACATTGATGGGAATAATGAAAAATAAAATAGATAGTATACATGAATGTAAATTGAAAAGGGATGTACCTACATAGTAATAATTGAGTCATGAATGATACACATTCTTTCAAAACCGTATCTCATGCCTTCCATCAACAAGTCTTATGTTGGATCCACTCCATACTTAGTTTCCTGTAAGTTTTATGCCCCATCACAAATCATAGATTTAATATAAAATATTTTGTTGTTTTATTAATTATAAAATGAGAGAAGTAAATCAATATAGATACTTACAAAATCCAGAATTAAAATTTGATACATCATCGTATACTCACAACCCTTATTTAACCCAATGTCAATCAATTCTTCTGATGTTTCCTCCTTGTATACTAACACCTGTTTGAAGACATCCAATGATTGGAAATGAAAAAAAAATGAAATATACAAATCACAACCACTACAAAATCTTGGTTTCTTATAAAGAAATCACAAATACCCGCAAACTTTTCTATCAACCCCTTTTTTACCTATTGTCTTGTCTTGTGCGTTGAATGAGTTCCATTTTCTTTTCTTTTCTGCATTAATAAAACAATTGGAAATGAATATTTAATGTTGAATTAATTAATGAGATGTACATAATCCTACGAATCAATGATTGCATACATTTGAATCATGTTGTTGTTGATATGGCTCCCCCTGCAATGCAATTATCTCTATTTCCTTGACCATCTCCTTGTACACTTTTTTGGACACCCCTAGTGGCACATTTCGCATATCATCTCATTCATCCTTTCCGATTTTCATAATCTTCTTGGAAATGTAAAATGACATTAAACAATTTTTCTATTAATATGAAAAATAAATATTATAGTAGAATTAAAATTATTGAAGGAATGACTCTTTGTAGTAGTTATACATACATATTATACATAAACATGTTTAGGAAAATTATTTTTTTAATGATTTTTTGTTGTTGTTGTATGTTTTTACTATTGCAAGCTTGGCAAGTCTCATTGACCATTGCTCTGGGAACGCCTATTGTAGCTTACATATAACCTTCTTTTTTTAATCATTTGATTGGTTTCTATATTGTAAGTGAAAATTATGTTTGTATATTCTTTCCACTATATACCTCATAGTATTATAAAATTATTTTCCCCTTTTTTAAACTTCTAGCACCACTCCAAATGAGTTAAGGACTAATTGATCATCATTTGCATCTACAATAATTTTTTGTCTTATGATGACATTGACTACTGTTCTTGTTAGTCCTTGCATAACATTCAACATATGTGAATTAGATTATTTAAAACATATTACTAAATAATCATAAGTACATTATTACTCAAATCTGAAGAAATAATTCATATTGACTTCTTTTTTATTCACTTGATTCATCCCTGTGCAACCTTTTCATCAACGTTTTATGCTCTTTTGGACTTAGATTGGTAAGAATCTTATCAATCTTCCTCATTTCTTGGCTTTGCATTGCACACATTAACCAATACATATTAGTGAAATTTACAAATAATTCAAATAAAATAATTTAAATATAGAAATTAATTAGAACCATTTGCCTTCTTTATAATCATGGATGTGCTTCTATCACGTTGACTAAAAATATTGTTTATTAATCTCATACCATGCATTTTTATCGATAAACATCGTAAGTCATTAAATACAAAAGCTATCAATATATTATCCAAATAAATTATAGACTTTCAAAATAGAAAACATGTCATTGGTGCGTTTGATCAAATAAAATGCATTGATGCATTTTATACACACAGATGCACTGATGTGTTATACCAACACAGGTGCACCATGAATGACATAAAAGTATTTATCATTTTATGGAAATGAAAAATGGTGCATTTCAGCCATTATCGGTGCTATATTTGTATAAGCGCACCGATAATAGACAACCAAGAAATGAAAAAATGAGAAAACATTATGTGCCACATGTCATTAGCAGTGTGCTCTATCGAAACATGCACTGGTGCGTTTTGGAAAGACAAACGCATTGATTTTGACACATTCTGAAAGAAAAATAAAAGTAAACAAAAATAAAAACAAAAAAACTTTAGAGGGCCGACATGGTAACAAATTCGATCCAAAGAATAGCTTGATCTCGCCCTATGATTTCTATATATATTCACAAATTCAACAAATCTAAAATCCCTAAAAGGTGAAATCGTAATTGTGTATAACAATAGAGCGATTTAAACCATAATGTAATATTTTGATGCTACATAAAACGAAAAGAAGCAATGAGAAAATAAGGGTTGCAACATTATATGGAGTTTTTTTCTTCTTCTAAATCTAGTTAAATTCTAAAAAAGATAATAAAATCAACAATATATTTACATACTTGAAATTTTTGCTATGTAGGGTTTTCTTTCATTCACCAAATCTGACAAATTCGATCCTCAAAATAACCTAGTTGCTCCAAACACCATCCGCGTAAGTCTCTGTTCCAAAGCTCTCCCCTAAAATTTTCTGCAAATGAATGAATTAATGTTTAGGTTTTTTTGCTTGTAAACACAATTTAGAATTAATTTTTGAACTTAAAATTGTCGTCATTTTTTTCTTCGGTTTAGGGCAAAAATAGGGTGTGCAATTTTAATTTTTTTTTTAATTTTGAATTATCAACAGTTTGGTGCGCCCATATTCGTGCCATACGAGTGCGTTAACATATAAAACGCACTGGCATCCTGCAACTTAAAAAAAACCCATTCCGTGGTGCGCATATACTTATGATGCATCGTTGTAATTGTGTTTACAAAACGCACCAAAATGAAAACTAGTGTAAAAATGCATGTATAAATATATGCTTCCAAATCTAGCGGATATTTTCTACTGCAGGTTCTTTTGCGGAGGTTCTTTCAAGGTGCGTTTATCATTGCTAAGCATCAGCCTCTCACTACTTATAAAAATTCTCATGCATTAGTGCATGTATACATATGACGCCGTGGTGCACTTGAGTTTATAAAACACACCATAATGAATAATTGTGTATAATGCATGTATAAATATCCACTACCAAATGTAGCAGATATTTTCTCCTAAGGGGGATTTTGCGGAGATTATTTCATGGTGTGTTTATCATTGTTAAGCACCAGTGTGTTTACTCTGTTGGAGCGCACTGATTCGTATATATTTAAATAGACGCACCAGTTTACTTTTTTAATTTTGGGTTTTTGTGGGTCCACTTAAAACTATATATTCATCTCAAGTTTTATTTTAGTATTCAACCACACCAATTAAAATATTTCATAGTATATATATGTTGCTTAAACTCACCTTATTCTTACAAAATGGTTTCCAAACTATATTAGAAATTAGATTATAATATAGTTCTTGAAAAACACTTAAAACTATAGAGACATATATTGATTGTTGATTTGGCCCAAATGTAGGGAGAAAAGGTTGTAGTATTAAATGGCCAATTCTTTAGATTCCATCTCATTCCATCATGTTTAAATTTCGACGAATTATCCATTTCCATCTCTATCAAGTTCAGGTTTTATTTATATTTTGACTATTTATTTGAATTTTTGTTACTTATCCATGTGAATCTAAATATTAGTTTATTATTTATTGCACAACCTCGATTCAAGTTCGAGTTTGGATGCACAAGACATTCCACCTGTTTTAAAATGTTGTAAGCTCTTATCAATAGAAAGATATCACAAATAGTTCATAGATGAAAATGGGCAGTCGCTTTACCTTGTAAACTGTAACATGTCATCTTCAAGCCGCAATCTTGGATCATCGATGGTAATTCGTCGTGAGATAGAACTCTTTTATGACACCCGAATATTTTGTGGTTGTTCAAAATGTCAAGTGTTGAAGGAGAACCCTTGTCGTGTCACACTCAACCATTACATAGATGATAGATTACCTAGTGTTGATGGCCTAATACCCCCTATTGCAGTAAAAAATCCAATAGGTGATATACAAAAGACACGCATGAACACTTTCCTATGCTCTTTTTTGAAAAAGTTGGAAGCGAAAAAAAACTATGTCACATCCTAAATTGATGAACCTGTCTACTTATGTTCAGTCAACTCAAAGTTCTAGCGATCCAAAGTATGACTTGAATGTCACCCAACCTATCTCTACTAGAATATACAAAAAGTTGCATGAGTTGAGAGCAAAAATATCCAAGTACATATCGAGGTCGGTCCAATTGTTGGAGGCTAGCGATGATTTCTCCCTACTGTGAATTTGCAAAGTAAATATCAAACTTCTTACAACCGCACTTTTTATGGTGCTTAGCCATCTTGTCTACCTGTGCCTGAAGTTGGAACAAAATTCTCCTTTTGTGGTAATTCTTTGATGCTACAAATATGGGTTGTTTATCCTTTCACATGTACTTGTTCCTCCCAAATAATAAGTAGCACTTATACCATTTTGCGGTCCTATCTATTGTCAGTATGATTACTTGAATATTGTTAAATACAATCATAACATTTCCATGTATAGTATGTGCATGAATGGTTAGTTTCTACAAACTTTAATAGGAAGAAGCTATTATATATATATATGGTCATCCACACACTCATTGGAATATTTGAGGGTTCATACTTTGTTTTAGGTGCTCTTTATTTTCTACTAATTGTTCATTTGAGGAACACTTCAATGACCATGAGCTCTTTATGAAAAGGAAAGCATCAAGATTTGTTGTTGTAAACGCAATGCATAGTTTTTCTCTTGGTGACAAGTTGTTAATAAACTATAACTTTCATAGACCACCAACTACTCGTCGGAGATGTCTCACAATGGGATTACCCTTAGACGCTCCCTTGGGGCATAAGACAAAAAAACATTGATTAATTGTATTTGTCAATTTACAATGGGAGCCATGTTAATGTATTGCTCAGTTTGAAATTATGTTTTATAAATTGTTAATTTAATTTATAAATTGAATTTGAAAACGTGTTGCTCAATTTTAAATTTTTATATTTAATGTGGAATTGATGTTAATTTATCGCTCAATCTAAATGTTTTATTTATAAAGTGTTTGTAGCTTAAATTTTTCTATTGGAAATAATTATTGTGCTTATGTAATAATTGTTTTGTATAATAATAGATCAAACCAATTGCATTGTGCTTACTACATCCTTTATATAATGTTCAATATTTTTAAATTGGGGTTGTGATGATGAGCGAGCTACCTACCATCTTCCGGTTCACCCCAATAGAATGCCAAATCGAGAGAAGGATGAAAAAAGAGTGCAACTTGTAGAGGAAGAATACGAAGCATGGTTGAATCAACCAACTACTCAATTTCCAGTGCATCCATCCTCACCAATTAGGAATGCCTACATTGATAGAATTTCTTCACATGCTGGCAATAGAGGCAATGAAGTAGACGTTGGTATGGATGAGCTATTACAACAAAGGTGTGCCATGGATGCGATATTGTTTCATACATTCTAGGACAATGAGCTAGGGGATGATGCTTATATCACTGAACCCTTCTTCGAAAGCCATAAATTGGCAAATTCCACACCTCTCTTTGAACCTGACCGGTCAAAGTCTACACAGTTGGGGAAAACAATGTTACTGTACAACTTGAAAGCAAAGTATGGCATGTCAGATGTGTGCTTCTCAACAATGTTGAGGTAACTGACCATCAACTACATTATATTTTGAGTAATCTTATTACACAATCATAATTGAAAATGGTCGATTTTATAAACGTTAAATGACATTATACATTTGCATTGCCCACTAACTATAGGTTATTCAATGATAAGGTACTTCTAAAAGATAATGTCTTGATTGGAATCTGTAAAGAGGAAAAGCAAATGCTAAAAATGTTGGGTGTTAAGTACATATCACGCGTGTCCCAATGATTGTATTCTATATAGAGGTGAATATGCAAATAAAGAGATATGTCAAAAAAGTGGGCATGATAGGTACACATAATCGAATAACAAGTCTAAAGCACATGGTCCTCCTCATAAGATTTTGATTTACATGCCTATAATCCTAAGGATTCAAAGGCTCTTTCATTGTAAATAATTAGGTATGTTGCAAGGATGGCATGCATCAGACCGAAGTGCAGAAGGAGTATTGTGAATCCCAACATATTCAATAGCCATGAAGCATATAGAGGATTCATGGTCCAATAGATTCAAGGATGAAGTACACAACCTCCGATTGAGCATAGACATTGATGGTGTCAACCCATATTCCCAATCAAACAACACCTAAATTTGTTTTCATGTAGTAGTGATCAATGACAATACCCCCCCATGGTTGTCCGTAAAGAATGTACATCTTATGATGGCTCTTTAGTCCTTGGTAAAAGACTAGTAAATAATATGGATGTTTACCTACAACCATTGATCGAAGAGTTTAAGGAGTTATGGGAATGCTTGCAGGTATATGATGTATCGAGACCCATCCCATCAAAGAGGAGTTTTACGTTGTATGGCATATGTGCGTACACCACACATGATTATCCGGGGTTGGTTGTTTGCTTAGGTAAATGTGTTGTTTGATTTGTTTATGTTCAAAGCAATATTTTTTTGGCAAATTTAATTCAGTGTGACCATCTTGATCTTCAAAACTGACTGTGTGATCCGTATACCATAACATCGTAGGTCTTGTAACAAAATGTTATCATGTATGTAAATGTTGTGGACATTATATGAAGGTTAAGTATTCCAAATACCTACGAAATCCAATGTACAACTTCTATAGGGTGTTCCTCCCAAAAAAACACCCTTATAGAAGAGCAACATATGCTTTCAACAGAAAGAACCCAAATTCCTCAAATAATGACACCTACTGACTGTCATAGGGCACATGACAAAGAGAAGGAGAAGGAAATTGCATAGATGTTTGATTCAAATGGGGAACCTATGTTCAATGATCTTGGATTCTTCGACACCTATGATGAGAAAATTCCCAAAGGAATGAAAAGGAAATCAATATTTTATGAGCTCCCATATTGGTAGCATCTTAAGATTTCCCACTTGCCAGATCCCATGCATATATTTAAAAATGTTTCAAGTTCTTTGTGGACTCACGTAGCATCCAAAATGAAGGACATGTTGTCTTCTAGGAGAGATCCTATTTCTTTAAATACTAAAAAGAAGCATTGGACAAGACAAGAAAATATAGGAGAGGATGGCCACTCTTTTTCATTTAAAAAGGCGATGTCCCATGGATTTTGAAGAAAGAAAATATTAATTTTGAAAAGGAGGTTATATTGGGTGTGAATGCGTCTTCTTCTATGGGTCTTTTCTACGGTGTTGCCTTACTACATACGAAAAGTTGTCTGGTTTGAAATCACATGACCATATCAACCTTATAAGGGTATGCATAATGTCAAAAAAATGTTTTTATTATTCTTTTACATCTCTTTTTCTTTAACTCAAATGAGTCAATTTTTTTTAAAATTTACATGAAGGGTTACAGGTCTAATTTGGCAATTACCAATCACCCAATTACACGGTGATCAAAAGAATAACTACAAAAGGTCATAGATTGCAAGACCTCTTACAGTTTGAGAGTATATCTACCGGAAAGACTAATTACTACTATTTTAATTACAATTACGGAATTGGATGAAAGAAACTGGATTTCCCATTGATTCTAAGATGACCTTGAGCCAGAAGGCAAGATTTATTTGCCAAATCATTTGCCGAATTGTTTAACTCCCGAAGGATGTGGAAAGATTCAACCCTTTCAAAATATTTTAAAAGATTTTGAATTCTCTGCAAAATATTGTTTAAATCATAATTGTAAAATTGATCTGCTGAATTTAATGCTTTGATCAACAGCTCTGAATCGCCGAAGATTTGTATTGACTTGAAGCCGTGCTCCTTAGCGATCTAGCACGCCTTGAGGAGGCCATAACTTTCATCCTTGTTATTTGACATGAATCCAAGATCCCAACTAAAACTATTTTCTATCAACTTATCAGGAGAGTACATCAGCCCCCCAACTCCTGAGATCCCAGGATTTCCCTTTGATGCACCATCAAAAAAATTTGTTGTTGAAGTGGAACTAATCCACCTTGTATTAAAATCAACACCGATGTCACGAATACGCCAGGAGGGGGAGCTAGTTGGTTTGTTGCATACCTTCTTTATCAATCTCATTGGAATAGAGGCAAGCCACGTTGAAATCTATGATGTCAGAGTTGAAGGGGACGTCAATTTGCCTGCAGATTCGGCAATAAGCATCTTTATTTTTTGGGCAATGATCTGAGGAGTCGATGGTAGATTGTTAAAAATCCAGTTATTTCTGGCAATCCATAAATTCTACCAGATTACTTTTCGAATTAGCTTCTAGAGTTTAAACCAATCTTCATTATTGCCACGTGATGTTGGGCTCCAATCAATCAAATGCAGATATAGAGGGACAACAACTATTTGGACAGGGATAGTGCAATTTAGACCATGAAGGACAAGCTCCCACACTGTTTTGGAGAAATCACATGCGTTGAAGAGGTGATTGACAGTTTCAAAGACTGTGGTGCAAAAACAGCACCTGAGGGTGCCATGGAATCCACGCTTTATCATGTTTTCTCCAGTCAGCACCTTGTTGTGCAAGATCAGCCAAGAGAAGAAATTCACCTTGGGGAGGCATAAAGGAGACCATACCAATTTCCAAATCGCAAGAGAGAGACAAGATTCATGCAGAATCTTTTGTAATTCCAAATAACCTTTAGCAGTTGAATAAGTTTATGTAATACTCCAACCCCATTTCTCTTTATAAGAGCTATGGACTAGAGCAAGACCTGAGAGTGCGATGAGCAAAAACATTTTTTGGGAGTTGAGATGGTCTGGAACCTCAGGAAAAGACCAATTTTTCTAGTTTCCAGCGCTATCCCAAGAGCAAACATCAGGCAACCAGAGCAATCCTTTATTCATTAACTAGACCTTAATCTCTGCTAACATAATTACATAGGAAAGAGGAGAATTACCTGAAATTTTATCCTCCCGCAAACATATATTCTTTCCATTACTTGGAATTCGATAGAGTTCCTTATTGAATTTATCGATTCCATTTCTACATAGATTCCAGATAGATGCGCCTATGGGAGTAGTGGAAGTTGTTAAATTTCTCAAAGAGCCGCCCTTTAGGTATTTCATCCTAAATATCTTGCTGACAGGGTGGTTTTTATCTGCATATAGATACCAAAGAAGTTTGCCTCCCAATTCCAGATTAACCAATCCAGGGTCACAGATTTGTAATCCACCCTCGGGAATAGGTCTTTTAAGAATATCCCAGCTTACCAGATGCACCTTAGTCCGGTTTCTTTTCCCACCATTCCATAGAAAATCTCGCAAAATTTTGGAAATATGAGATGAAATAAACTTAGGGGCAAGAAGCAAGGAAGATTGAAAAATGGGTAGGGATGAAAGAACTTCCTTTATCAAAATCAATTTCCTGGCCTTGGTTAACTAGTGACTACCCCAAGAAGTTATTTTGGATTTAATCTTAGCTATTACATCGATCCAAAGAGAGGGAGAGCTTGAACCAAGAGTTAAAGGTAGCCCCAAGTATTTTATCTTCTCCCACTTATAAAAACCAGGGAATCCCAAGGAATTTTCTATTCGAAGAATTGAAGCATGATCTACATTCCAACCATAAACAACACTTTTTTTGTTATTGATCAATGCTCCTGAAATTAGATAGTAATTTGAAGTATATCATTAAAGGCCCAAGCTATCTTTAATGAGTCCCCTCCTAGAAGAAGAGAATCGTCTGCAAAGAGGGCATGGTTTATTGGGTCCACTCCCCTTGCAATCTCAATGCCAGGAATGTAACCTACTTCCTTTTCAACTGTTAGTTTTCTACTGAGAGTTTCAACCATCAAGATGTATAAAAAGGGTGATATGGGACACCCTTGGCAAAGACCTCTTGTAGCTTGGAAAAATTATGTAGGTCTACCATTGACTAGAGGCGCAATCCAGGGCCTATCTGTACATTATTTTATCAAATTAACAAACATAGGGATGAATCCAAAAGTGAAAAGGACTCGATAGAGAAAGGGGAGCTTTACTCTATCAAAGGTGTTTTTCATATCTAGTTTGATAAGCATTCCTTTCTCCTTCCTTTGGAAACTTGAATGAAGGGATTCTTGAACCTAAATTACATTATCAACTAAGTGTTTGCCTTTACAAAACCCCTGTGGAGAGGAGAGATCAGCTTTCCTAATTAAATATTGAATCGGTTAGCTAGAAGTTTGGCTAGAATCTTGTAAGAGGAATTACACAGCGAAATAGGTCTAAACCTGTCAAAAGAAGAAGTATTAGCTTCCTTAGGGATTAAAGTAAGAAAAGTGGAGTTAGTACACCCTCCTACTTTACCTTTTTTTATGGAAGGCTGACACCGTGCAAATAAAGTCTGATTTGATTATATTCCGATAGGCTCTATAAAAATGAAAAGAAAACCCGTCTGGACCAGGAGCTTTATCCGGCTCCATTGCCCATATGACATCCAAAACTTCAGGTTCAGAGAATGGTTTCAATAGATTTTTGTTATCCTCTATTCTGACAAGAGAATGAATATTATCCAAAAAAATTGCAAACACTTCACCATCAGAGAGTCTGTCCTCCTGAAACAAGAGCTGAAAATGCCTTCTTGCAACTTGTTTTAGTTGAACATGGCCTTTAATAACTTCCCCCTCCCCTATGGAGATTTCCGAGATATGGTTTCTTGACAATCTGGATTTGCATTGACAATGGAAGAAGGATGTATTTTTGTCTCCCACCTGCAGCCATAGACTTTGAGATTTCATCCTTAGAAATTCCTCTTCCTGTCTGAAAGATTGTAAGGTATTAATTTGAGCAGTCTGTTCAAATGCTAGTTGAGTTTTGGTGATATCACATTCTTCCATTACAAATTGGATCTCTGCTAATTCAATCACTTTCTCTTGTCTGCTGCTGGTTGGAGTATTTTGGGGATTTTTTATCCATTTTTTTAGAGCGTATTTGGTTTTTTTGAGTTTCTGCTCCCATACAAAACTGGGAGACCCTCAACATAATGTGTCCATGCTTGAAACACAATGTCCAAGAAACCATCTCTTTCAATCCATAAAGGACTAAAACGAAATGGAATTGGGCTGACGTATTCCTCTTTTTCAAGCTTCAGAGTAATGGGGTGGTGATCAGATGTGAGCTTGGGCAAGATTTTAGATGAAATTATGAAATTCCCATCCATTAATGAGCTATTAACCAAAAATATGTCAAGACGTGCAGCAATGTTGGCTTCCCCAACACTATTGTTTGACCAGGTAAATCGTCCTTTCTTAGGTTTAAAATCAATCAGATCGTAGGATTGAATTAGTGCCTCAACCGTGTCTTGAAAATAATCCTTGCCAATGGCTCCACCTTTTTTCTCATTCGGGGCTAAAGTTATGTTGAGATCCCTTGCTATTATAGAATTTGTAAGAGAATTGATGTCTAAGTAATCTGATAATGATTTCCAACATTAATTCTTTTCAATAAAATTAACTAGGACATAGAGGTTGAACAGAGCCAAGGAGATGTTACATGAGATGTGAAATGGTTCTGTAAATATCCAGTGTTGGGCAACAAACCATATTTTTAGTTGAAAATTTTCTTCACATCATAAAGTAGCAAGACCCCCAGAGGTGCCTCTTGCGCTGACAGCCTTGCCAACATTCATTTTCCATTTTGATTTGCTTAAGAAAAGAAGCAAATCTTCTTCAATCTTTGTCTCTTGCAGCAAGAGAATATCAGAACAATCCATTCTCATTAAATATTTGACTGCTTCATCTTTGATTGGGTTCCTCAATCCCATGCAATTCCAAGAGACGATCTGCATTATTTTCGGAAGAGAGGGAGTTATTACTCCCTTTAGAGGCCTAGTCCTCTTGCTCCTGCCAAGTGACATTTCAATAGTGGACTGGCTTCCCTGCATATTCAGTCTCTTCGCCTCTTCTTCTCTAGCTTCCTTTCAAGACTTCTTGCCTGCCTTTTTGGAGATTTGTTCAATATAATCTTCATCAGAAGAGCCTGAACTATCAACCGGTTTCTTCTTAGTAATTTCTACATATGAAGGAGAATAATTGGCTCCATTTCGAGAGGGATGATTTTGTTGCAAGAATTCACCTACTCTGGGTAATTTTTTGTTAACTGCTCCAGTTGGATCCATTAGTCCTATGTTTGCTTCAGCTTCATCATCCTGCACTTCTGTATGTTTCAATTCACCTTCTTCTAAAATAGCAATATCTTCTGAAGAACTTAAAACCACAAATTGATTAGAAGATATATTAGGATTTTCTATAGCCTATGTATTAGGAGGGATCTTCCCATGAGCTTGAACTCCATTCTTAGCCTTTCCTTCTTTTCCATTCTTTCTATTAACCTGGTTAGGTAGACCTGATTTCTAAATTTGTGTCGATTGAGCCTTTTCTTTTTTAAGATCATCTTCTGTTTTTTTCTTGCAATTTCGGGAAAAATGACCATAACCATGACAAAAACAACACTTGAATGATATTTGTTCATAGTCTAACTCCTAGATATCAGACCATTCAACTATTGTTAACTTAATTGCCTCAGGCAGTCCTATTTCTAAATCAACTTCGACGCATATTCTTGCACATGAATATTGATCTTTCCTTTCTGCCCTATTGATGTATTTACCAAGCTTGTTCCCAATGGTTTCAAGGGATTCTGAACTCTAACAGTGCAAACGTAAATGAGGGAGCCTTACCCAAACAGGGACAGTAGACGAAAGATCTTGAGTAGGGTTGAAATATGGAGTCCATTTTTTCAAATAAATCCCCTAGGGGCCCATGAAGTATGGAACATTTCGAAAAATGAAATCTCGATCCTTTGCAGAGTAAAAAACAAAGACATAATACCCTCTTCCAACAAAGTGGTTTCAAATTCCTTCAAATACTAAGGGTCTCCAGTTTCTCTGCACCCATCCATTAATAGCCTTTGGAGATGGCCAAAGCCCTGTGAATTTCCCAATAAGCCCATGCTCAGCAAGGTTTAGAGTCGTTTGGCAAGTCCATTCTGTAGGTAGTTCGACTGAGGGTATGTCTAATTTCTTAACAAATTTCTGCGACGGACCCCATTTCCTCTTTCCACGGGAAGAAATCGATCTCTTGAATGCATCAAGATCAGGAGGAAGAGGAAGAGGTGGATCCCCTTCGGAATCCATGAGGAAGAGACCACCAAGACAGATCTTGAGAGCAGTTCTTCCAGTCTCCAGGGGAGGCCACACCAGAGTTCTGCGGACAAGAGAGGAGAAAGTCCTTCAACGGACCAGCTGACAGCATCCAAGCCAGGGATCACTGAAATCACCGAGTACTGAAGCAAGAAACTCCTGAACACTCTAGAAATAGCGAACGAGGAAAGATGTCTATGCCACACGACCTGCAAATACACAAACAACCTGTAAAATCAACAAATCTTTGAGATTCTAGGGCTAAACCACAAGGAAACTTACTGAACTTCATATCTTCTGCACTCCTGCAACCAAAATACTCCAATACGACCTCCAATGAGGGACGAACCAGGCAAGCAGGCTCTAAAACGAGCTTCCAACGTGAAAAAAAAATTAAAGGCACTTCTTGGAGCAAAAAAAAAGCAAGGAAGGGAATTTCAATGGTTATTCTTTTACATCTCTTACCACACAAGTTAAAATCTAATCAATTGTTTGTGTTTACTTTATAGTGTCATTAACTATTGTTTGTGTGTAGGTACGTGAACCACAACTTTCTCGATAACCTGCAGTGTGCCATATCTAGACTATCTAGATTTGTACAGTGGATCACATCAAAGCAGATTTGCATTGCTAACATTCCCCGATGGTATTAAGAGGTAGTAGAGATTGTTTGTATGTTTAACAAGGAACTGTCGTCGAGTTTCATGGACTTGTTTATTCATCTTCTAATTCACTTAGTCGATGAAGTTGAATTAGTACGGTTGGTATCATTTCATTGGTTGTTCTTCTTGATGAGGTACATGAAAAATTTGAAGGGATTTGTTCGAGAGAGGGAAAAACTCGATAGGTCTATGGTAGAGGGGTACATAGTATATGATTCGTTCTATTATAACAATGAGTACATCAACCAAATTGACCACACACCAGGCATAGTGATTTAGGATGATGAACGTGATGAGGACAAAAGGGAAGGGGAGTTACTAGAAATGAAAGGAAAAAGATGCATGATAAGGAGTAAGTCACTTACATTTTGATATTCACATTTTCACATAGTAACTATTCACAACAAACTTCAAAATCTATATTTCATCCCATACATACTGAATGTGATTTTGTTTCCATGAATACAACAACAAATTCAAAATTAATGCAATCAATCAATTCATTCTTTACAACGCAGAAGAAACATAGTCGTGGGTCGCATTGTATGAAGAGAAGAGGAGGAAATGGGACATTGACATAAAATAATTCAAGCGGTTGCACCATAAAAGAATGCATTTTCTAGATCATTTAAAAGAAAATATGCCAATGATATTTCCCAACAATCGTGTTGCATACCAAGTCAGAGAGAAATATGGTGCATGTAGTCATTACCCGCCTAAAGAGGAGGATGTGCTAAACATTGGGACCGGGTGCAGAAACTCAATAATAAAATATTAATGTGCACTTCTAAATTTATAATGCAACTTTGAATTGTAACATTTATATTGAATATATTAATGCTTGGGTTATTAGACATATAACACCGTCATTTGTTAAATTTTCTTACAAGTGCATTCGTTCCCATCTATGTGGGCTTATGGACATCATTTTTGCACTGAGGATGTTGATGATGGGTGTGTTACACAAGACTATGGAGTGGAAGTCGAGTTCGACTAATCTAGTCGTGTTATCCATCATGATCGAAACCTGATAGGAGGGATGTTGGGTTATGTCAGAAATATACAAAATATCATTCAAGTGGACTTCTCATCTTTCCAAGGTGTTATTTTTAGGTGCAAGTGGTGGGACATATTCAAAAATAATAATGTAAAGGAAGATGGTGATAATGGGTTGATACGTATCAACACTAGAAAGATGTGGGATGAAAGTAAGGAGCCTTATGTTTTCCTAAACACTGCAACCAAGTGTTCTTTTACCCAAATGTATTGGATAGAGATTGGGGGTTCATATTAAGACACAGCCCTAGATCTAAGATTATCACTGAAATAGCCTTCTCTGTTAATTCTTCTAAATGCTTTGTAGGGTAAAAATTGGCCCCATGAACCCAATGAATTCTATTCCGCATGTCCTTTTTAACTTCAACAAGGATTTATAATCCTAACCCATGTTTTTTAAAACAATAGTGTTAGAATTCCAACCGAGTAAGATAATGAGGGTGATGGCAAAAGAGAGTGATATGTACATGTTTTATTTCAGCATTTATAGTTTGAGATATCAATTTGTTACTGTTATATTTCGTTGTCTAATTATATTGTCTGTTTTTCATGTTATGATGGTGGAAATGGAAAGTTGATTACTAGATGCAATGTTTAAACAACTTCAGTTGGTTAACAACCAATATGATCTGAAATATGGTTTACGTCTATGAAGTAATTTATGATTGCATTGAATGATTATATGTAGTTGTCCAAATTACTCATATTAGGTCTTGTGTACACATATAAATACACCACGAAAACAACTTACATGATTCAATTTTATTTTTGTGAATGTAAAGGCTAACATATTCTTCCTGACTTGAAGGTGTTCTCTAATTTCTATATTAATATTTCAATGCTTGTATTTTATGATGCTTTTGTTATAAATAATGTTAAGAATTATAATTGCATTAATTATGACATTTCAATTAGATTAATGTAATGTTTTTTTATTATATGATTCGATTGAGTTCAATTAATTTATGGCCTTAACAACAATGAAATTTACAAGAAAAGTTAAGGTGCTCTACAATGACTTAATTTATGGCCTTGATAACAATGAAACTTACAAGAAAATTCAAGGTGCTCTCTAATTTCTCCATCAATATTTGAATGTTTGTAATTCATGATTTTTTATTATAAACTATAATGCTAAGAATTATAATTGCATTAATTTATGACACTTCTGTTATGATGTTTGCAAAAAAAATTGAATGACAATAAGAGAGAGAAAATGACTTTAAGGATGAAGGTGTAGGTATGGAATCTTCTTTAAGATAAAAAATGGCTTTAAGAGAGAATCTTATTTCCCCTCTGTAATAAAAGAATTAAATATGTTATATTGATTAAGTTGGATTGAATTTCTGCATCTCTATATTTTTTAGAGTTTAAACTCCATCTTAAGACAATAAGGATTTTGTGATGTCAGTATCCATATATTACAATAAAATTACATGGTAATACTTGACTTTTTGTTATGATATTTGACAATTAGAATTATGGATTAAACAAGATTCATTTATGTTTATCATTTGAATATATAATTAAGTTATACACAACATTATACGATAAATAGTTAATTTCTTTATTAGAAATCATTATATATTATTTCGTAATGCCAACATATAGTTGCAACAAAATAAATATATTATTATATAAGTATAATATTATGAAAAATATTATTACCTTATTAAGAAAATCATAATAAATTATAATATCCATAGAAATTATATAAGAACAATATGAACACCCAAAAGTTTTTAAAAAAAATATTATTATTATATAAACGTAATACTATGACAAACTAAAAATATATATAAACATGATACTATGACAAATTATACAACAATCATAAATCATAGAGTTGCCACAAATTCATCTATTGTCCATACAAAATTTATAAAAATATTTAATTCAATGATATTTTTAATTCAATTATATTATGTAAAAAAAAATTGACCTACATTATGTTAATTAATGACACATTAATTTTAAACATTTGCAGTGATCATTACTCCAATCCATATTTTCACATTTATGATGACCCGACAACTAACCAACCATACTTTCAAATTCATTTTCTAACCACTGTATTAACTTATATATGAAACCATACTTCAAATTCTCTACAAAATTTAGGTTGAAATTATTTAATATGAAAAATGTTTGAAAGGATGCTAAAATATAGACCAAAATTAATAACCCAATAACTTTCTTTACAAAGGTCTAATGCTTTGAAAACTTGTTAAGTCATACAACAAATTGTTTTATATCATAATTTATAATGCAAATTGTGATGTTTTTGTCAACTAAATTGATACTTAGTGATTTAAAGACCCACTTGATTTTGAATAGTACAAAGTTCTTTCACATAAGCATATGATCATCATCATTTTCAACACCTAAGAACATAAACATCATGATCATGCCATCATAAACATAAACATCATCATACTAACATAAATATCATTATATTAACATAAACATAACCATAAGTTTCAACAAAAATGTACATACATCATCATCATTTTCAATGACATAAAAATACCATTATTATCATTGTCAGCATCTAACAAACATAAAAATAAACACCATCATATTTACCATAATACCATCATTAACAAAAAAACGAAAATAAGCATGAGCATACCATCATAAACATTATGTCACATATTCAGGTAACATATACAACTAACATATTTAAACATTATCTAACACACATAACTAATAATACACGTTATTAGTTATTTGGGGAGCTTGGCTCGCCAGGAATAAGGTGACATTTGATGATGTCCATATTCTTGCTCAGGTTTTTGTTGGCAAAAGCTTTGGTATCTTCAAAGCCTTTCCACAGATTTCCTCCTCCAAACCCGCTCGTATTCTATCTGATCCAATAGTGGATGGAACTTCTCCTTGGGCTTTCGTGGATGGTGCTTCTCAAGGAAGGCCTATGACTGGTGGTGCTGGTGGGATCCTACACCTCTCTAGTTCCCCACTTTGTTGCAGGTCTTGGAGATGTCTCACACAATTCAGCTAAATTTGTAGCCATTAAACTTCTCTTGTGCCTTTCACACTCTATTGGGAACCTACATCTCCATATTTTTGGTGATTCAAAGTTGGTTATTGATAGTATGAAATTGGACAAGCTCCCATGGAATATTTTCCTTCTTCCTCTTTTCGAGGACATTGACAAGATTAGATTTAAATTTTAGCAGATTACTTTCTCACATATTTATTGAGAACGTAATTCTCAGGCAGACCTGCTCTCCAAAAAAGGTCTTCTACTGTCAGTCGGATATATGGACAAATGGGAGAACACTCACGGCTCCTTGCATTTTCTAGGAAGAAGCCTTTTTTGAATGTTATATGTACTATCGATTAGCAGTTTTATTTTGCATGAGATTTTGTTGTGTAGTTTTTTTACTGACATGCCATATGGGTAGTTATATTTGACAAGCTAAATTATATGTTTGTAAATGAGGCATATTGAACTTACTTATTTCGAAATGTACGACCTAGAGGTCATATGGACAATATGGTTTTAAAATAATAATGTTGTGATACTTTTTCTATGGAAAAACTAATAATATGCGTAAACATAATTAATGTTCCATGATTATCATTTTCACAACATAAATAAATAAACATCAACATAAACATCATCATTTTCATATATATATATGAACGTATATAACATCAAAGTCATGATACAATATGTCAAATATAATATATCTCTAGTGCAATAACTGTTATGACATATTTTCTCCACCTCTGCCAGCAGATGCATCATCAATGTCTCTCCTACCAAAGCTAGATGCATCATCACCTCCACCAATAGAGCTAGAGGTAGTATCAACACCTCTGTTAGCAGAGTCAGAGGCATTAGTACCTATACCAGAAAGAAAAAGATATGTGAGAGCATGAGGGATATGTCCATCAAGATAAAGTGTACGACCCTCTTTGGTCATCTCTAAAATAGAAACAAGTAAAGTAGGAATTGGTGGATGGTCGAGTCAATGAGTAGAATCGAAGGGTCGGTCAAGAAGGAGTATAGGATATGATGATGTAAGATCAGGAGGAAGATCAAGCAGGAATAGAGGTCTAGATGGTGAAGGAGGTGGATGAGGAGGGCATGGAAGAGGAGGAGGTGGAGCAGGATGAGGTGGATGAGATGTCAAAGGTGGAGGCTGAGGAGGAGGTGTAGTGTATGTGGAGGTTGCGCAACTAGTTGAAGGAACTGATGGAGAAGGAGGTGGACTAGCCAACGAAGGATATTTTCCCTCGTCTGACAATGAACTACCATGATGGATACCATATAAAACATTACAAGCACAAAAAATGTGTTGCAACAATCTCCTCATGTCACGACAAAGCATACTACACAAATCTGCTTGGCAAGGGTCCCTGATAATGTACCTCACCTGTGCAGGACGAACCCCTCGATCCTCCAACATCATAGATAGCTTGTCTGCAACGTCTTATGGAAACCTCTCATCTAGCCTTCATTGAAGGCCAAGTCTAGCTAAATGGGGTCCCTCGGGATGAGCTGCATCTAGACCCATATCCTCCTCATCCTGAACTGTAGGAGGCAGCACATTGCCATCAAATGTCCCAACATCTATAAAATACATAGTACACAATAATAATTAGACAATTTCATTAAACATTAATTTAATTTTTTTTTTTTTGGCTTTAAGTATAAAAAGCATAAAATGAAACTAGATTAATTCAAACATAACGTTAAATTTACCTCTATCATCTGTTGGCTCGTCCTAAATGAATAAGATGTTAGGACACCTCTCCAATCTAAGCTAGCATATGGATATGGAACCATGTCTAATCTAGGTTGGTCCTCGTTGCAAACAATCTCGATCACATCCATGGTGATGCTCGCTGGAAGTTAGGTTGTTCTCTGTTGGGCATCATCTGTCCCCACATGCACATACGCACATATGTCATCAACCTAAGAGGGTGTCAGTCAAAGATGTCCTAGTGGCCAGAAATATCTAAAAAAAATAAACAAAACAACCCTTAACCGAAAGGGAAGTTCGCCATCCCACCAATAGACACACGACATCGACTAAGAGCATAACAAAACTGTCATAAAAGCATACCACCTAACACATATAGGTGCCTACAACAAAGAATCAACATAATATAATAGAGGGCATCTAAAGCATTTCCCATCACTGGTGATATGCGTGATGGTCAGCACCAACCAAGAGAGGCACCTAACATCCTCTCTACCAAAATAAATGATGGAGAGTTCCCCACCACTGACTTGAAACTAAGTAGGGTCGAGGATGTTGGGATCAACATATATCTGAACATATACTAGTTGATTCGATGCTACATATCCAACTAGGACCTCGGGAAACTGAGGAAATTCCTCACCCCTCCTAGAGAGCCCTGTAATAAAATATATATCCTCTTAAGTGGGTTGGAACCAGTGATCGAGACCAACTTGGAATTCCTGCCTATGATGATCCCAATGTGCAATCAACTATGTGAGCAATGTAGTTTTCCACTTGAGTGATGTGTCCTACTCATAGAGATTGAGGAGGTCGACAACTATCAAGAGGTATAACATTTGTGGAGTAATAGGATGACATTATAAATATTTATCCCTCTCTCTGGCCTCCCACTCTCTCCAAAAGTTATACTGGTCAACTTTAGCTTCCTGATGTTGCCTCGCCTCACGATGTTGACGTCTCTTTTTCACATATAACATGAATTATCTAGTCTCATCAAAATAAATATAAAATATCAAAGGGGTTGGATCCATTAGTCAAGAGCGAGGAGTTTTTCACCAGTGGGCAAGGTTCAATTGCAATAAGGGCCTTACCTAGAGCCATGGGGGCACCTTGAGGTAGCGGTCAAACATGTGGTTCCACCCATATAGCTTGTATTAAATGATATTGTTACCCGTGGACACATAAGTTTATCAAAGAACACCCCCATGTCCTCCTAACATTTAAAAGTCAAGTTCCAGTAAACCAAACGGTCAAGATAGGTTTTGTTCTCTAAGGCGGTTCGATATCAAAACCCATTGCTCCTAGGTGGCAACATCTAAATCCAACCATGCTAATGGTTGGTGCGGACCAGGACAGGTCTAATCCCTGGGTGATTTTTACGGCTTAAATTCCCTTGGGTTGTGGTTTCTCAGACCAAAGGTTGGCCCAACAAGTCAAAGGGAATTACAGCAATATATATATATGTGTGTGTGTGTGTGTGTGTGTGTGTGTGTGTGTGTGTGTGTGTGAGAGAGAGAGAGAGAATTACATGTATTACAATAAAAATAAAAATAAAATTGCAAAAAATTAACAGACGATGTACTTATATAAATATAACGCATCGTGTGTGGTGCGCTTATACAAATATAACACATCGTGGGAGGTGCGCTTCTATAACTACTACACCATGAACGATGATCTATACTAACCAAATGCATTGTTAATATATTTCTATAATTTTATAATTTTATTATCAAGCCGATGCGCTAAAATGTACACACACCGATGCATTATCAAATTTGTTTCAATGGTGTGCCTATGGCACATCCGAGCACGGAGTATTGGTGTGCTAATATGCACTAAGAGCACCGTAGAATTATGATTTTTAATGTTACAGTAAATTTTTAATGGGTGTGAATCGATGCTTCTTTGACATGTAAACACAACATAATTGGTGCGCTTATGTTCTTTATAAGCACCGCCACTTATTTCAAATTATTAACCATAGTAAATGTTTCTACGATGTGCCTATAACACATAAGAGCACCAAAAGGCGGTGCACGGATGTGAACTGAAACTCCTGGTGCGTTTAAACCATGTAAACAGATCAGTTAATGTGCGCTAATGTGATGTTAAAGCACAACGGTGCCCCTAGCAAATGTCATAGCATCGAACACCAGTGTGTTGGTGTCCGCCTGAAAGTTTGTTTTTTAATTTTGTTGGTAATATTTACGGGTGTGCTCGATATAGGTAAGCACATTGTAGCATTGTTGTGCTTATGTGTAATGAATGCAACGATTATTAGTTTATAGTTTTTAAAATAAAATTTATGTTATGGTTGTGTAGTGCGTTTACTGATGTGTTTATACCATGTAAACACAATGTTTAATGCCTGTAGACGTGATGTAAGAGCACCACGGTGCTCTTAGAGGATGTCATAGCATTGAACACCAGTGCACTGACATCCGCTGGAAAGTTGGTTTTTCAATTTGCTTGGTAATATTTACTGGTATGTTTGATACAAACATGTGCACTGTAAAGTCGGTGCTCTTATGTGTTGTGAAATCACTGATTATTAGTTTGTAGTTTTTAAAATATAATTTATGTTATAGCAGTGTGCTACGTAAGAGTAGTGCGTTGATAGTGTGGTGTGTTCAGGTCGTTCGGCTCTACCCTCCGACAGTGTGCCTTGTAACAAATTACTGTGTGCACTGACTTCCGATGCAAGCTGAACAACTCGAACGCACTGTGCAAGCTTTTAATTTTTTATTTTTTTTGGCAAACTATGTCTTAATTGTAAAAATTAAACCGCTACAAATTTTAATTATCAAGTAAGAATTAATTTACTTGATAAATCGAGCATCGGGGATGCATCCTTGCTATGTATAGAGAATTTGAATTTCTTCCCATCGTTTGGAAAAATTCAAACTCAATTCAACAACTAATAAAAACAAGCAATGTGTTCATAGGCAGGTGGAATGAACATCGGTCGTAGGGCGTCTAGGTATTTTATGAACGACACCGGTGCAGATGGTTCAGATGAACTGTGGAGGGGTAAAAATGATTTTGACAAAGCGGTAATTTATTTATTAAACCTTGTTCTCGTGCACCTGACAGGTGAACACACCTGTGCGATGTGTTGTATTTACACTGCACCACATGTAGGTTTTTAAATAATTTTTTTTTAACAATACCCAACCGACGTTTAAGTTTTACTGATTCATCGGGGCATTTATTAATCATGAATGACCTGTGTTTCGCATATTTTTTTTAATTGATGCTTCTTTTTTTTCGGGGGGAGACATTGCTTCTGGAGGTTCTGGTTGTTTTGTGTTTGAGACTCCTCGGTGTGTTATGCTTAACTAAATGCATCAATACAGATGTACAAAATTTATGTGTTGTTATTTTCAAGGCACGACATTGTTTTTAGGATATTTTGGTGCATTTGGGTTGTAGACGCACCAGTGTGGTACGTTTACCATAACACACTACTATTGTTTTAAAAATTCTTGTCCGTTTTGCATAAATTTTTTAAACACATGTTTTTTTCGTCGTGCGGCATTTTTTTTTGCGAGACCCGGTGTGTTTTGGTTGGAGATACACTGATGTGCCCATTTTTCCAAAACACACTGCTTCGGTTTTATGAAAATTCTGTGCCTTTCGCATATTTTTTTTCGGGTACAACATTATTTTTTGGAGGTCCCGGTGGGTTTTGGTGGTTGACACACCAGTGCATTAAGTTTAATAAAATGCACTGATATGGTTTTAAAAAATTCCTGACCGTTGCGCATATATATATTTTTTTCTCATGTTTTTTTCACCATGCGGTGTTGTTTTTTTTGTTGCCCTTGTGTGTTTGGGTTGAAGATGCACCGAGGCGTTTAGGTTAGAAACACAACAAATAGAAAACATTCGCTACAGCCTCCGGCTGCTCGCCTTCGCTAGTGACCTCTGCTATAAATGGATATTTGAGCTATTTTTAGAGGATCATCCACTATAACCTCCACTACATGGACTTTTCCTTGTAGTGACATGCATAGGAGTTCTCAAAATTGTAATCATTGTTATAGATGGTATTGAGAGCATGTCCGATAGCCTGTTTGTACTACCCTTTTTATACTTGATGATTAGATTGAATTATTGTAAGAATCTCGTCCACTTATGATGTCTGGTCTATTGTAGCTTACTCTGGGCTTGCAAATTTTGCAATGGTTGGTGATATGTGTGAATGGTGGTCTCCTTGTCCATCATATAGTGCTTCCACTTCTTAACAACTTGAACTAGGTGATGAATAGGTTACAAATTATATATTGATCTATTTCAGATTTGCAGTGTTTTCAGGGAGGGTAGACATGTTCCTTGAGTATAGTAGTTCATACTCCATGTGGCATATTAAGAGAGACATTTAGAAGCAGAAAGCACATAGATGGAGAAAATTATAAGTCTTGTATGGTGACTCCAATTTCAAATATCTTATGATCTATACCTATGCCATCATTGGTGACATTTAATGACCCATTGCACTTTTCTAGAGTATAGGGGTATTCTCATCCACTCCCCAGTGGATGTCAATATCATTAAAATCTTCCTATGCTTCAAGGTCTTGATTATATTTAAGTTGAGCAGCATCTTAAGGATTTTGATATATTTGTTAATAATTTTCACATTGAACATGTAGATGTGTTGATGAATTTTTTTACAATGTATATGAGCGTGATGCCAAAAAGAGGAATAAGGATTTGCTTGTAGGTAGTATTGTATGTTTATGTGAATTGCAAGAAGGATTCAAAGTATTGGAAAACCTTAAAGAGGATCATGATTCTTCTAAGGATTGTATGGAAACTATTATACCATTTGGTTCTTTAAAGTATTCATCATGGGATGATGACGATAATGATGAGTTCGATATGCTTTCTTCTTTCCTTTTTGAAAGAGATTAAATTGAAGATACTCAAGATGAAGGGCTTCATAAGACTCTATAAATTAAAGAACATTGTAGTGGGTTGTAGTGGGGTTTTTTTCATAAGGGTGTGTAAAATACTTTCACTTAGGATTTGTGTGAGCTCAGTAATATAAAAATGTAAATGATAGAAATAAAACACTAGCAACTAACCGTTATACTCAAATATACTTAATGAAAGGATATTATCAAACCATCCATAATAAAAGTAAAATATAAAGATAAGTTTGTAAACGAATGAATGTTTTTTTTTAAACCGATGGAAGGCATTAACTTGCAACAACACTTTGTGTATGACTTTATGCAGTTAGATGGGCTCCAAATCCACCCTTAAGAATGGGTCATTTACCTCCTTGTGTGTTCCAACTCCAAGCTTGTTAAAATGGGGGAATTCTTTATCATAGAGGGACAAGAGCTAGGGTGTTAAATCTCTTTAGAAGAATTTTAAATCTCTTTGAAGGAATTTTGAATCTCTTTGGAGGAATTTCGACACTATAACCTTATTATCTAGTCAGATTGAATTGAATGACTCGAGAGCTTTATTTATAGGTGAAATCATGGGCCTTCTTGTGGTTCTAGCTTCACTATAAATTATCCCAATGCATTAATGAAGTAATAGGATAAGAATGATTAAAGAAAACTCGATTAGACCCAATAAGTAGCAATAAATAAGTTTCACGCTTACCCACTATGCCATTTTGAAGTGTGCACGAGCATTACTGACTGAACAAAGTAATTATTTTTTACTTTAAGACCATGGTGTGGGTTTTAAATGATTTCCTATACATTTTGTGTACATAAAATGTGGGGAATATTGTGCTATGAATTATTTCATCAAATTTTGGTTCAATTTGGCTCAATATGGTAAGGCTAAGGTCACACGATGATGGAAATGAAGGTTATAACTGCCATAGTGATGTTTTTGGATGAAAATACTCAACATTAAGTAGGTAAGAAAACTTAGCTTGATAGCAATTTCCTCTTGATGTATGAGGTTAGGAGTAAAGTATATGGCTGAAATACATCATGAGTTTCTTTCCCAAACAATAGAACATAAACGGAACCAACCTAGGATTAGAGTGGTCAAATACTACTTCTGAATGACTCTGGAGAACCACCTACAAATAACAACCCAATAAGGTAAGGTGTATACACAATATCAATATCAACAAGGAAAGCATACCCATGATATTGACAATGTCTCAATACAATATGGGATCATGGCATCATTGGGGTCAAATAAGAGTACATCAAAGTGCCACCGTAAAATACATCATAAAACAAAGGTCATGGAGAACTTGATATATGTACATAAATGTGGCCATAATCAAATCCTATTTGAATATATATGAAAGAACCATATCATTCTAAGGATTGTTGAATCTAAACAATGGAAGCCTGGCTAAACAAGTGGGTTCATGATCCAAAAAGAGTGGCATATAAGGAATTTATAACTGGTGTATAGTAGGGGTTTCTCCCCTACTACGTGCAAAAGCACCTACCCTAGATCGTCCAGATCATAGGGTAGAATTCAACAATGGAAACAGGAAACAAGAACAACAATAATAGTAATTTTTTCAGATATATTCTACTAACTAACAAACATAAAAGCATTCATACCTTTTTTTGTAATGTGGGCCATCGTAATCGTCCGAGGAAATGGTCCCGCAGCTCCACGGTTTGAGTCTCCAGTCTTCTCCACGAATGGTTGTCAAATGGGGGCGATGGGTCCAAATGGATACGGAGTGAACTCAATGTACACCATGGGAATGGTATGGCTAGAACGGAGGAACAATGGCAAGGGATGAAAAGTAATGATGTGTGATGTGACCAAAAGTGTGGCTAAAAGTGTGTTTCTAGAATGGCCAAAAAGTGTTTTTAAGGAGACCTTCACAGTGTATTTATAGGATGGTCAAAGGGTTTTTGACCCATGGTATTTTATTGTCCATGGTATTTATTTAAGGTTTTTGACCCATTCCCATTTATAGGGATTTTTGGCCCTTTTTGGAGAGAGTGGGGATAAATCACAATAAATGCTCAACTTCCCTTCATTTATGGGGAAGGAATAATAATGTTTTGGACCATATTTAGTGGAAATNTTATGTATGATTATGGTTTAGACCATGGAGAGCTAGGTGAACATTTTTTGGTGTTAATGTTAGGATTTATAGTCCTCCCTTGTCCATACTTAGTCTACTAGATTATATTTGCATAACTTGGGAGTCATTAATTCATATTGGGTCCACTAGTACCATCAGGTCCACTTGGGATATTGGTGCGGTACCAGTCACTAGAGTGTGGGGAACACATATAGAGGTTAACTGCAACTGACTGCATGTTCATGCATCAGTTTATGTGCCTTTGAGACCAATCCCTACAATTTAGGAGTCACTGGGTGTGCAACCACCAACCTCCTTCAGTTGTTGGTAGTTGGTAACTAGTTAAGTTAGGATATGCTTTAGTTACATTCAGTTAGATGTCCTCCAGTTCAGTTAGCGCCAGTATTGCATGGTTGCATGTGGGTATGCGCCTATTCTCAACTTACTTCTCACCTACCACATCAGTTTAACTGGTTTAACTAATTGAGAGACTAAATTAGACATCTAGAGTTAGACTAGTGAGCTCCGATAGTGATTTAGACAATTATAGTTAGCCATCCAATCAGTCTTGAGTTGGTAGATTCGAATCCTATCCACATGATTCGAATTCTCCTTTATGTAACATTCATGTATACTATAATTATACTAAGCAATACTTATCAGTTTTCTGTGAAATTTGTCTTTATAAGTGTGTATTTTTCATTCCATTCCACTGCACAATGATACAATTCAATTGCACTCATTGCCTGAAGATCAATGGCACAATGATTTAAATAGTTAACATATTTCCCCCTTATGTGTGAGGGCAAGAGCTTGTCGTATGGCTGATAGACATCATGGGATCAAGGGAAAATGGTTACAACAGTGGAGGGACTGGAGAGAACCACATAGGAGTGGAGTTTCCTCATTTGAACTGCAGTGGCTTTTGGTTTGTATTTCTTCTCAAAAGTGGATGAGGTACATATAATCTCAAACATGTATATGGACGAGGTGGGCATACCCATGCTCGTAACAATGTCTCAAAATAAAAATGGGGATCAAGGCTCAAATAATGGGAGACAATCAATACATATACAATTGGTGATACATAATGGTGGCCTCAATGTGAGGTTAAACACAAATGTTGATATGAAGAACTGATACATAGGAACAATGGAATTCTCATAGAATAAAATATCATGACAACTGATGCTCTGTTGGATCTGGAGATGTACATATCTGTATGGACTCAATGACTGATAGTCAAAATATTTGTGGTACAATAACTAGAATCAAGTAATGGAGATACATGGAAGCATGACATTGGGGGGCTTCCGAACACTGTCTCCAACGCAACCTGGAAATCACAAGGGACATGAAACTATATGGCCATCATAGGCACGAAGAGCGGTGGAAGAAGGTTGAAGGGTTGGGGATCCAAGTTTCTGCCAAACAAAGGTTGAAATAACACAAATGGATGCCCCATCATCAATGATGCATCGATGAATAACCAAATTCTAAATCATGACCGAAACTTGGAAGGCAACGGATGATGGCATCTAGTGTTCTCCTTGATCCAGGTCGAAGGTGATCAACCTAGAGTCAGAGGGATCGACGACACCTAACACGGATAAAAAAAAATTGTTTTGAAGGACAAGTTTTGAGAACTTCCAGAGCAAACATAGTTGAGGGATACTGAGCCAAGTCATTGGCTATACTGTAGTTGAGTGCAGCTATGACAGTGACATTGTTCGTGACACGACGCAAAGGGAACCGCAGGAATTTGGCAGTCCCGTCCGTGGGGGGGTCTCGAAAAATGTAAAGGCATATTTGGAGCGGTAGAGGTAGATGTCGCAGAGGGGTTAATAGTTTCTGTGGTGGAGCCATACTGGTTTCCTCGAGTCTGGAGGTTGACATCAGATAATAACATCATGAGGTGATGGACACCATGATCAATGGGTTGACCCGTAGAAGTGGGTGTGGTCTTTTGTGGTGAAAAGGGTTGGGTTGCAACCATACCTTGATTTGGCAGGGGATTTTGGAGCACCATAGGTGGACGACCCGATGGTGCTCGGTTTGGCTGAGCTAGAGCAGCCCCATTGGGTTCACGTTGATTATCACTTTGAAGTAAATGGTGGATGCGATTCATATGAGGACACTAATGTGTAAAATTGTCATAAGTGTTATAGATGGCGCACGAATTGTTAGGTCGCAACTGTGGGTTCTTCCTAGGTCTAGTGGCATGTTGGGGATTTTGTGCAAGAGGGTTGGCTCCATTATTGTTCGAAGTGTTAGGTTGTTGGGCACCTCCTTGAGGTTGGTTGTTACCTCGATTCCTATCTCTCAGAATTCTTCACTGCCCTTGTTGGTTATTGGGGGTGGGTTGATTAGGGAGGTTCTGTTGTGCGTAGACCTCTCCTAGAGGAGCAGTAGGAGTCGAGACCAGAGACGAAGTAGGTTGCATAGGTGGTGGGTAATAAGCAGAAGCATCGAGTGGGGATGCAAATTCGACCATCTAGCCATTACACGAGTGTGCTGAACAATTCAGTTTGTGAACACAAGGAAGTGGTGCAGGATACACATAGGAAGGTGCTCCGGACTGAGCTGTTACATGTAAAAAATCAGGGGTGTAACCTGGTTGGGAAACACTAAGGGTGTTTCCAAAATGGGGTGGAATCGAAGGAGAGGCCGTGTAAAAGTGAGGATGTTGGGTAAAAAATTTGATGACTCCATCAGTGGCATGGGATTCCCCTGATGTATCACGATGTGAGGAGCCAACACGGGGAGCATCGGGTATAATGGTATACAAGAAGATTGATTGTGCGTATATGAGATCGAACTATTGTACCTTTAGGATGGATTCCTCCTCAAGTTGTGGGCACTCAGATGAAACGTCCTTGGCGATGGGGGGCAGTACGGTTTTGAGAAACCAATCTAGGAAAATTCTACCATCTAACTGGATCTTACACAGGCTATGGTGACAATAACATTCATGGATATGATCTGTGATATGGGTAGCTGTGTTTTTTCTACAGGATAATAGAATTTCCACACGCTCATCATATCAAATAAGTAACTGGAAATACTGGAGAAACATCAAGGCTAATGAGGAAAAGTCTAGGTAGGTGGCATGAGGCAGCTCGATATACCATTTGGCTGCAACGCTTGTGAGTGTGTGCTGGAATAACCACAATCAGGCATAATCATCCACTATGATGTTAGATGAACACCATAAGTGGAATGACATAATATGGTTTTGGGGGTCTTCTCCCACCTTACCCTCAAACTTAGGGATGTTTGAGGGGAGTTTGGTAGGCATATTAGGTCATAGTAGGTTATGACTAATGGGGTCATTTATCAACCATGCCAAATCAAGCAGGTTGAGGCTAGCCATAAATGGTAGACTAGAACCGAGACTGGATCGAGAAGGGATAGCAATGGTGCCGAAGCCAGTAGGAATGTAGTTCCCATGGATGATTGGGGGTGGGTAAGGTTGAATTTCGACAATAGGAGTAGTCATTGGGATGTTAAGAATAGTCGAAATGTAAGTGGAAGGGCCACTTCCCCCATGTATAAATGGTGGTATGGTAGGAACCAGGGTGGTTGGAGTGGGGCCAACACTAGTGGGTAGCGAACCAACAACAGTGTGTGCGGTGGAAAAGTGTCCACTAGGAGCAGGACCTGTAGGTCCAGCAAAAGGTATACCCAAAATGATGGGTGGAAATGACACAAGTCCACTATCAACCATCCCCTCCTGAAAGGGGTTAGTAGGTGCACCATCCATGGGCTAGATGGAGCAGTGAACAAGGTGGGGTTGGATTGATAGGAATCTGAATCAGACTCATCTGTCATGTATGGATCTGAAGGTGGTGACCGATGTCGAATATGGATCCGATAGTGATGGTTCAATGAACCGAGATGAGGGGTATGCCCCCCAAGTTTATGCAAGTAGCGTGGTGGAGCAATGATGGCGTGATGGTGTCACATCCCCCAGGAAACTAAGCCCCATGAACATAAGGTATGAAATGCAGTAAAATAAAAACATACATAGATGCAACATATCATTCAATAAACAGCGGAAGCAATACATGATATTCACATTCAAGCATTTCACATGTTCATGGTAATTTAATTGCAGAGACAAGATAAACAAGAGATACTTATCTTTAACAGAATCTTGTCCCGCAACTAGCTACATCGCTGTAACGTTCCACCCAACCATAGGCTAGTGTGTTCATCAATCACTTAGCAACACTGCCACCCCAGAGCTGGTCATGATTCAATAAGGAATAAGGGGAAGCTAGAAGGCTCACACGTAACCAAGGATACACAACTCAGCCAATCCAACACAGTTGGGTTTATCAGACTAACAGGGAGCTGGAAAGGTTGGCTGCTAAGCTAGTGAGCTCAATCCAAGAGCTATGGACACCTGCAGTAGAAATAGCCTGACTTCTAAAACATCCACACATACCCAACACAAGGAAGCATCCCCTTCTCTGCTACACAATCCCTCGGGCTATGCCTTCCCTTCCAATGTTATTCAGGGGGTGTAAAGAAGAAAGCCAGTTGTCTAGATCTATCTATGAGGCTCCTGCACACACTAGGTTTGTCAAGCAAGCTCAGACCCCATTTCCACACCTAAAGACAGTTCAAAGGCCAACAAACGATATGCACACAGCAATAACAATTCTGGACTGAAGGAAAAAACACTACAGAGACCAAAATCGAGTATGGAAACTGGGTAAAAACAACTCAAGCTGAGCAACTCGAATTCCAGATTCATTTTTGGCCATAATGTGGCCAAAACAACTTCAACATCACCCAAAATTTGTGGCTTGGTTCTCCCACTCATTGGGAAACACTAAACAACGAAATTCCCCACCGTGGGCATGTGGAAATGACACCAAAATGCCCAGCAGAGATCCCAGTCACTAGAAGCTAACAAAAACAATAACGGCCATGGTAAAAACACATGAAGCTACAAAATCGTGAGTGCAAAATGCACCGACAACTCCAAAAACATGAGGAAAACCAACCCAATCCCTGGCATTACCAAAAACGACCTCCCATCCATGGGAAAATGAAGCCAACAACCAAAAACGTGGGATGAGAACACACACAGGAAGTTCTGGATGCCTGAGAGAGGTCACATGAAGGAAAAATGGTGAGGAAAACATGCCAACAAGAAAGCATGGTAGAATGGCCTACGTTTTTGGGTTTTTGCTTGCCCAATGAGTCAAAACATGTTTCCCAAAAACTGATGGCTTCTCCAATTCGAATTTGGGTTGTCATACCTTGCCCATCCCATGCAATAACCAACCCAACCAATTTATGGCAGTAATAAATGATTGGGTGAATGAGACAAGAAAGGTAGTTGACTGATTGATGGGTTCTCCCATTGACATTTGGATTTTCCCCATTGGCCCCAAAGGTTAAATATCCCCTCCCTATCCTTAGGAAATCATGCCCCTTCTCATTATGGTTGCATTGACATAGCTAGTTGTGGGTATTTTAATTAAAATGCATATATACATGGTGTCCATAATTATAACGTGCCTAGCTAGCAGAAAATACCATCGACAACAATTTTAATCGCCAGAACATAAAACGATAATCCATGGTGGGGATTTTAGCCTTTAGCTCCACACCACGATTAATTACAATATATACATCATATACATTTAATGCATGCGGGGTCAAAACCAGGGTGTTACAGATGGTGTGACGTATAATGAATGGAAACTCAAGTATCAACCACAGGCTCAAAAACCCAACTACAACCAAGTGCGTAGAAGGAGAGTGTACAAATGGTGGCTCACGGGACAAAAGCAATCTCTAAAACCAAACTACAACTTTGGGTTACAGCAAGCGAGTCTACAAAAAGGTGGCCAGAAATCCAACAGGAAGCACTACCTAGAAATAAAATGACACACTAACCTATGGGGTAAAAGTGCAAGCAAACTCCTAACTACAAGCTGGAAGCCCATCACAAATTGTATCCTCAGCAGGGTGATGAAATCCCAGTCAGAGAATATGAAATGGAAGAACAATAGGCTAATAGAATCCCACTACTGAGAAGGACCTCCGGGTAAAAGAGCCCTATAAAGAATGACAACTAGGCTACCTCATTCATTACACATCTAGGATGGTTTCCTGGCACTTCATCCCTTTGGCCCTCGACACTTGGTATACTCCCGCATGCACAGGGAGGACTATGAAAGGTTAGTTTTTCTACATAATGGAGTGCAGTATTACACCTTGACTTCCGGAACCCCTTCGTTGTGGCTTACTCTCGCAGAGTGGGGGGGCCTTCGACAGACTGGTCGTGACTCAACAAGTACAAGAGTATTTTGGTCCCCTAATGGACAACAACTATGTATCAATATGTGAGTGGAAAAGGGGTGTTGTTTGGATTCCTATCCTCAATGTCCTAACTTATATACAAGATTGTTTTGGTCCTCAAATGAGGTTACAATGTTGGTTAGAGTTAAGTTTAATTTTTAGGCTAGCTGGGGTCATGAACCAAGCGTTTTTATTTTAATGTGTGAAAAGTGTGCAAATGATGTGTATAAACCCCAACGATATCAGGGCCGAGATGCAAAAATGCAGATAAATAACAGTAAATGACATCAAATATAAAGAAAAATCACAACTAATTCTACTAGAACATAAAATAAACACAAGTAAATGAGCACATAAGGAACTGACCAGGGTGTAGGAAACACACAGGGGGTCTCAACTACAAAGCTAAACTCAAAGGGATCACATACAAGGAAAAGAGGACCACAAAATGAACCAAGGGGTTGTAAAGGATCAGATCATGATAGAAACAGGTCGGGAAGGGGTAAAACACATACAAGGGGTCTAAAACAGGGATCTCAAACACCCAAAAGGACTGAAAAACTGCAAGTCACACCTGTCGGCGGAACAAGCACGATCGGGGTCGCACAAAACTATGAAACAGTCGCCATCGAGGAAGAAAAACAATTGGAAGACTCAGGTCGCACAAAAATGGGTCACAGTAGCAACCGAGGTCGCTCCGAAAGCCGGGACAAGCGCGATCTTGCTTTCTGGTCCAGGTCGCACTTATCGAGGTAAAAGGTGTGACTGGGTCACAGCTTTCGACCGAATAAGTGTGAGTCGGCCGAAACTGAATTTAATTTTAGAAAAGACTGTTAGCTTGGGTCAGGGGGCAGGCACTGAGGAAAGGTCGGTTTAGATTTGCCGCGAGGGGGCCAGATCTATGATGAATGAAGGTACCCAAGAAGAACAAACCAGTACACACACCTGCAAAAGCAAAGATCGAAAGGATCACCAAGTGGAGTCACCAAAACTGTAGTGGGGATTTCTCCTACTACGTACAAAAGCACTGCCTAACCTAAATCATCCAGATCATAGGGTAGAGTTAAACAATGGAAACAGAAAACAAGAACAACAATAATAGTTTTTTTTTAGATTTTTTTTTCCAGATATATTCTACTAACTAACAAACATAAAATCATTCATACCTTTTTCTGTAATGTGGGCCACCGTAGCCGTCCAATGAAATGGTCTCGCAACTCCACAGTTTGGGTCTCCAGTCTTCTCCATGAATGGTTGTCAAATGGGGGGAATGGATCCAAATGGGTACGGAGTGAACTCAACGTACACCGTGGGAATGTCATGGCTAGAACGGAGGAACAATGGCAAGGGATGAAAATTAATGATGTGTGATGCGACCAAAACTGTGGCTAAAAGTGTGTTTCTGGAATGGCCAAAAAGTGTTTTTGGGGAGACCTTCACAATGTATTTATAGGATGGTCCAAGGGTTTTTTACCCATGGTATTTTATTGTCCATGGTATTTATCTATGGTTTTGGACCCATTCTCTTTTAGGGATTTTTTGGCCCTTTTTGGAGAGAGTGGGGATAAATCACAATAAATGCTCAACTTCCCTTCATTTATGGGAAATGGATAATAATCTTTTGGACCATATTTAGTGGAAATTTAGTTGTGAAGGTCAAAATGGAGGAAATAATAGTGGGAATATGATGTATGACTATGGTTTAGACCATGGAGAGCTAGGTGAACATTTTTTGGTGTTAACACGGTGGCTCAAAAAAACATTGAATGGAGCCAAACAATTCCAAGGGATTGCAACTAAATTTGGATCATTATAACCAACATTTCTCGTAACATGTAGGAAACTCATAACATTGACATCCCATGTACATTATTTGCACTCTATTTTATTATGTTCTTTTAAGGATTTGGTACATAGCATAGTGGAGTATGTTCCCAAGGAATATAGGCATCGAATTCCCAAGACACCATCCACTCTTCTAATATTTGTAATAAAGTTTCCCTTTAGAGTATAATCAACACCATTGTAAGTTTTACATTGTGTACCGTGCCTCCATGTTGAATGTGTTTATGACACAAGATGTTCATAGGAAATCATTCAAACATATTAAGTGGGAAGTCCAATCTTTTAATTATATTATTATATTATTAAGATGTTGAGTGTACTATCAAAATTGACAATGGAAATTCTCTAATGCTTTCCTAGTGTCCTTAACAAGATGACCCAACCTAATCATTATGGAACACACAAATGGGGGTTCTCTTGTTTCCACTATCAGTGAGGATTTTTCTTTAAGCTCTAAATTATATCATATTCTTCAAGTGAATTGTACCCATTGGGTTTAGATTTTCCATTAGAGTGGCATAAAATTGCATCCATATAAAGTTTTGTAATGGTACACACATGGCCTTTAAATCAATGCCAAAACATTTTTTACTCAAATTTGAGAATGGGAGGGTTTTTGAATTGTTAGACAGCTAGATTCAATGGAATGCAAATTTTTATCAATTCTTATTCTTAGGCCTTTCTATCAAGTGTATAAAACCTCCTACTTCAAGATAAAATATCATTTTAAAAACTGCTAACATGTCTTTCTCCTATCCTAGCTACAATCACTATTATTTCTAGAAAATTAGGTTCATAAAATATTACCTCTATTTAAGTTTTTATTAAAAGAAAAAGGTATGTCTCATTCATCAACTAATAATAGAATGATTAAAAGATATATAGAAAACCATTATTTACATGAAACATAGGATGAAGACCTAAATTGTGGCCCAAACAACCTATATGGTAACTTAACATCATTATACACCCTAACTTTTGTCTCTGGAGTGATTGCCAAATGTGATGTCAATACTTTATCTTCTTGGGTTGGACCCGTTTTAATGTTATCAAAGTTATATGGTGAAATGTTGTTTGTAAGGAATTCTCTTTTAAGATTCACTTATATTACAATATTGGCTGAGTAGATATAGTAAATATTATGCAATCATAGATCTACAATCGATTATTTTTATTCAATGTTTTTTTGTGCTCAATCAAGGACCATATTTTTGCTTAACATTTCAATGCTACTTGTAAACAATTACTCACTTTGTTTTAACCATCTTTAGATATAGTAAATTTAAAACTAATTACTTAATAATCATTAAGAAATTATCATCAAGTGGCACCAACCATATGGGGTGCATAATCATTTGAGGCTTGATGATAGTCATACCATATTTATCATTTAAGGGGTCCACTAGGATCATTGATCACCACTATCATCATAGTGATTGCATAGGTGCAGTTGCATGACAACCCCTTGACAACCCCTTTAAACAATTGTGTCTCAAAGTGTGGAACAGGGGGAAATGATTGATATGTGATAAAATAATTCACATATATGTACATACATACATATGATAATAAGTAGCACCAAACATTTTTATTATATAATGAATGTTATAGATGATCATTACAACAAAGCTTCATCAAAGCAACACTATATTTGGTAATGCTCAATTGATCAATGACCAACCTTTGCATCTTTTGTATGTCCCTTATAATCATTGTATGATGGGTTTAACGTTGGAATACGACTTGTAGACAACCTTCCAAACAACTTCCCACTAAAGATAGTCTTATTGCAAATAATCACCTTTTCATTCTAGTCATGTTTCCATGAAAAAAAAGTCCCCTTGACATTAACAAGTACCTAATTTTGCTTTGCTTTTTGTTGCTTGGAGCTCTAATGTACTTGAGTTGCCCTGAGGCACCTTAAACCCTACCAGACGTGAAAATAAGTGGAATCCCAAGGTTGTCACTAACACAACAGGTACTAGTTCTCTAATCTCTGACATTTTTTAGAAGTGGATCTCAAGGAGGATGCATAGCTCTAATGTACTTAAACTATAAAGAGTGATAGACATGGTTAGCAAGGATGGTCTCTTAACATTTGATTTGTTTAGTTATTTAATTACTCTATGTTATGGCTATTATTGGTTCACGTGTTCATATTAATAGACTACTTAGATAATGCCCATGTCACACTATGGACCTCAACGCAAAAGCAGATTGCTCGAGGAAGAGCCTGTTCGGATAATGATTTTATTGTTATATTTGAATATAAGTTTGTGTCTAATAATGATTTTATGGGTTTTTCTTAGATGACTTTAATTTACCTGTGATGTTTTTAGCTACGTATTTGCATTTTAGATTCTTGACCTTCTTCCATAATGTCATCACACTAAGAGGAGCGAGGTGCTTTATAGCCTAGTATGGGGGAAATGTTGTCATGTAAAGTCACATAACATAACGTAATGTTACATTACGTAAAATAAAAAGTAATTAAAAATTCAGGTCAACTCATAAAATAAAAAATTATGAAAAGTAATTAAAAAAATCCATGTCGCCCTATAAAATAAAAAATAAAAAACTTAGACTCGGATCTATCAAGCACGAGAGAGGGATCAAATTTTTTGAGTTTAAATTTTTCTATAAAAATTACACCTCAAGAAATTGGATCCACCTCATTGCTTGATAGATCCAGGTTTAAGATGGATCTTTGTTGGTGCTAAAGAAAACTACATTGACAATAAAGAGTTTTTGATGTCATCTTTATGACTCCATAGAGATCATACAAATCATACTCATAGAAGAGTAATGGGTGGGTGTTACATGGACTTTCTTAAAAACTTGTCGTGTATTGGAGTCAATAATGATGCTTTAAGGTGGCAAGGCTATGCTATTATAATTTACAAAAAAATAGTTTAAAGGAGATAAATTTATCTCAACGAGTAGTGGAGTATGTTCCACATGCATGTAACCATAATAACAACCTTTTGTGGTTTTCCAATTTTTTATCAAGATGATTAGGATTAGTCAATGTCGGAGGGAGATTGAGAGTTCTTGCATTTCTATTGGACACGGTGGAGAATGATCGTCTACACTCGATGCTTTTAGGTGTAGGTTCATAATGATTTTGCTTGAAGGAAATAAATGTCTCCTCATGGTTAATGACTATGCTCCCAAGGATTATAGCCATGGAAAACCCAAGTGAACACCCACTCCTTTAAAAGTTGCAAAATAAAATATACCTCTTTAGGGCATAATCTACCATTGTAAGTTTTACATTATGTATTATACTTGCTCATTGAAAGTGTTTTTAGCAAAAGTAACTAATGGGAAAGTGTTTAGAAATATTAAAATTAAATATCAACATTTTATTCTTTTTCTCATCTAGGATGTTGAATGCAGTACCAATATCAACCATAATGACGACCTCGTGTTCTTTCCAACTATTTTATCAACTTGACCAAGCCTAGTGATTGTTGCAGGGGGGTGAGGGGTTATCCCATATCCATTGGCGGCAGGGATTATTCTTCTAGTCTTAAGGCTTGTAATGAACATAACTATACAAATAAACATCAAATAGATATTAATAATAAATGAAGTGGCACATCCTAACTAAGGATCATAACCCTTCGTCGTAATATTTTAAATCATGGTGTGTCAATGTGTATGTATATACAATCACACATGACATTATATAATTCAACAATTCAATCCTGTATTTTTATTTATATTATTGTATGTTCTATATGGAATTTAATTAGTTGTCCTTCTTATGTTGCATATTTCTTGGGAAATAATTTTCATCGGTATCAAAGCAACTAAATAATTATGAAAAGACATCTTAATAACGAGGAAAAGGTCTCTCAACAAGATATTTTAAGTGTTTCAAAGTCCAAAACAAAGCTTTTGTAGTTGGGAAGGTACATGTCAAAATTATATATATGATGGGTATATAGATAAAGATAAAATGGTAAACCTATTTGTTAAGGTGAAGAATAAAAATGTTCAAAGTATTGGTTATTACAAAAGGGCATCCAAGAGATATATAGTTACATGTTGTCACTCTAAGTTACAAGGTAAAACTTAAAGTTCCCCCACCAAAAAAAAGAATAAGATCACAACTCAATTTTTTTATTCAAAAACTTTGAACCATATTGTTCATTGGCATAAATGCCTTATACATGGATATGATCGGATGTTACAACAATAACATCAACTATCCATCCCAAAAGAACCCCATTACATGGTAGCCAAAAAAGCATTCTTACAAAAAAAACACTCAAAGAGAGCTAAAAGACATAATAAGGCTATGCAATATAAGTTATCTGCCACAGGAAAAACCGAAGATGTTGGAGTACCCTATTCCTAGTGAACCTCGAGCTCCATCGACTATTAGAAAACATCTTAAAAGATAATCCCCCATCCATGAGAATCCAATACCAGGGCATAGTCACGCTCTTCCAACCTAGAGAGGTTCGAAAAACGAACAAGGTACGGTTTCCACATGGTCAGCATCAAAACAACATTTTGCTTTAAATATACAATGGCTCAAATTAGCAACTGGTCAAGAAATAACACATGGAAAACAAGCGCACACGTCGTTCCTGCATCCTGTCCATGGGCCACCGCCACCCCTAGTTTGTACCTACAAGTGAATCACCATCAATAGGAATAGATCAGGACAACCTCCACATGGGACACCACCACCACCAATCTATCGCTGCATGTGAGCCACCACCAATAGGAATAGGTCACGGCCTCCACCGAGCCATCATCAACCATCGTCGATCCCTACCACAAAGCCCCTCACCATGGTCATTGACACGACCATCTCTTAATCTGCATAGGCATACAAACTAAGCTAGTCGCCTCATAGGGTGAAGGAGAAGTGCGGATAGGGAAAGAGCCCTAGCTGCCACAAACAATTGACAACTACAACTCTCAAAATGGAAATACCCTAGTGTCCAACATAACTTAAAGATATAACTTAAAGTTATTTGGTGGTGGACTAAATGTATTAAATTATATTATTAAGTTTAAAAACTTAGTAACAAACATAATTTATTAAATTATATTATTGAGTTTAAAAGATGAGTAACAAAAATAAGGACAAAGTAAATCAACTCAGAGTTACTAAAAATAAAAGTCTAAGTTAATTTAGTACCTATTTATAAGTTCAAAGGGAGGAATATCAATATATTAAATCAATTTTAAAATAATCTTAGAATTACTATAAATAAATAAATAAAAATTCTAAGTTATTCCAATACCCATTTCTAGGTTCAAAGGAAGGAAGAATATCATGGTCTTAAATCAAATTTAAAATGGTATCTATATATATGTATATATGTATATACATACATATACATATGTATGTATATGTATACGTGTATATGTATATACATATACACGTATACATATGTATACATGTATACATACATATACATATGTATGTATATGTATACGTGTATATGTATATATGGTATCTATATATATGTATATATGTATATACATACATATACATATGTATGTATATCTATACGTGTATATGTATATACATATACACGTATACATATGTATACGTGTATATGTATATACATATACACGTATACATATGTATACATGTATACATACATATACATATGTATGTATATGTATACGTGTATATGTATATACATATACACGTATACATATACATATATATGTATGCATATGTATATACATATATACATATATATATATATATACCGTTTTAAATTTGATTTAAGACCATGATATTCTTCCTTCCTATACATGTATACATATGTATATGTATACACATATACATATACATATACATATATACATATACATATACATATATGTATATACATATGTATATATGTATATACATATGTATATGTATGTATACACATATACATATACATATATACATATGTATACATGTATACATACATATACATATGTATATACATATATACATATGTATATACATATATGTATATGTATACGTATATATGTATATGTATACGTATACATATACAGTATATATATATGTATATACATATGTATATATGTATACGTATGTATATATATGTATGCATATATATACATATACATATATACGTATGTATACGTATATATATATATGTATGTATATATACGTATACATATATATGTATAATGTATATGTATACGTATATATATATGTGTATATACATATACATACATACATATCTATATACACATATATATATATACGTATACATATACATATATGTATATATGTATATGTATACGTATATATATGTTTATATACATATGTACATATGTATACATATACATATATACGTATATATAT